>CM022708.1:24465422-24585560 GCA_012295165.1 Asparagus setaceus | reverse complement strand
AGCGGTGGCTTTGCCTTTTGTTGGGAAAGCTCGATTAAGCCATTTACGGCAAAAGCCTCCGGCTCGTAGAGTTGGCGAAGTTGGCTCGCCCGCTTCAAAGAGTTGGCTAAGTCGGCTCGCTTCCGTCAAAGAGCCGGGCGAGTCGGCTCGCCCGCTTCAAAGAGTTGGCGAAGCCTCACTTGCTTCAAAGAGTTGGCGAAGTTGGTTTCGCCTTCAAAGAGTTGACATCTTTAACACTCTTTCATTTCATTTTGCTACCTTCTCCGACGAGGTCCTTCCAAAGAGTACGCCATGGCCTCGCCGGGTAGTACGGGTTTCTGGCCTCCTGTGTTTCCTCTCCTGACCTCGGCCGCCTTCCATGCCGATCGAACTATGGAATTATGGGCGACGCTGTGATCCGAGGGGACACTATTTGACCAAGGCGGAGTTGACTAACATGCTACATGCTACGCCGACCGCTCTACCCCTCACAAGCCGGCATCAACAGTGCACAATGATTTATGGATTTAACACCAGCGGTCTCTTGGTAAGATCCGATAAAGTGCCAAATGGGGACTTAAAGTCCAAGTCACCGCTATGTGATTGACGCGAGACTTCCTATAACTTATTGGTCGAATTCGATCCAATAATGTTATAGTCCCTCTACTTTCATCGTCTCAAATATGTAGACACTAATAATGAGGTCAAGACGGTGGTCGCGACAAACAACCGCTTAAGGATGGAGAATTATTTCACCGATTCTCTCCTCTACGGTAATGAGTCCTAAATCAATCATCGCCCAAGGTACGCATACCGTGAAGAAGCCGATACACCAAACCGCTTGGTTATAGTGGAGGTTTTGTTTTAAATGACATTGTACCCCTTGTAATCAATCTTGACGATGAAGAATCGCCATATGAACATTGTAATTGGCAAATTGCCGATGAATCAATAAATGACGATTTAGAGTATCCTTGTCTTTGAATGATGTGATGACAGTTTATACAATGATCAGCAGTTGCACCGCCAACTCTGGCCATCTTGCTTTACACAAAAGCAGCTCCAGACTCCTTTGGGACAAAGACTCGCCATCCCACCTAAGATCAAGTAGTGAAAAGACTTGGTTTACTGAAAAGGAGATGCGCCTAGCCACCAATCACTTCTTCGAAAACCATCGAAGACGACAATGGACCTATCCTCCACACATTCAGATATAGTCCAAACACCGGGTATCATGAAGAGATGGGGTATAACTTGGCACAAGGAGAAGGTCTATGTTTTGGGCGCAGGTCCTCGAGTCCCTCCCGTGAGCGCATATGTCCCAAAAGGGAAGCCTGATAACTACTATGCATTCTGACGGGATCGATACTTAATCCTCCTCGAAGATGAATGCTCGTGGTCGATTGATAATAATCCACCCTTGAGGGAGACGACATTCGCCCCATTCTTCGGCGGATTCTCAGACCACCTTGGACAAGCTTTCAAGGCTTTGATGTCAAATATGGCTACTCGGCCGATCCTCGCCATCGCTGAGAGTGATGAAGACATGCCAAGATGGGAAGACCCATGGATCCATCAACTCCAAGAGCTTTGGGGACATGTTCAACAAAGAGAACCCCCACTAAGGATGAGGTAGTCCGTGTTAATATGGGTGATGGAGAGCATCCTAAGCTCATTAACATCAGAATACGCCCCCTAAGAAAAGGAAGAGTTGATTGCCCTAATCAGAGTATATCGATGTATTCACCGAGTTACGAGGACATGCCAGACTCACCCTAATGTGGCAACACATCGCCTCAACATCAAGGCGATGTCAAACCCGCCAAGCAACAAAGAAGACGGCTTGGCCCACAAATATTGGAGGCAATTGTTGACGGTGAAGAAACTCATAGAATCGGATTCATCGAGGAAATTCAACATCCTGGACGGCTAATATAGTCCCTGGCCATGAAGAAGAATGGGTCGATTAGGACTGCGGTTTCCATACGAGACCTCAACGCTTCTTCCCGAAGATGACTTTCCTCTTCCAACCGATGTCATAGTTGACAACACATGTGGATTTGGAAGAATGTCATTCATGGATGGTTTTTCGGTATAATCAAATCAAGATGCACCCCGATGACGCCAAACACACAGCCGCTCGTAACTTCCATCGGTATATATTGTTACATACCATGCCGCTCGCCCAAAAATGCCACATATCAACGAGCGATGATGGAAATTTTCCAGACCATCTCCCGAAAATGGTCAATGCTACGCCGACGATTTGGTCGTGCCGCGGACAAAGGAGATCACATCAAAGATCTTAGAACGGTTTTCGAGCTCATGCAGCCCATCGCCTAAAGATGAATCCCGCCAAATCCTTCCTTGGGATGTCCAGGGCAAGTTCCTTGGCTTCGTCTGCCACCAACAAAGGAATACATGTCGATCCCGAAAGTAAAGGTGATTCAAGAATTGCAACCCCCGAAATTTGAGAGAACTCGGGGTTACAAGGGCGACATGACATCCGACGGCTCATATCGAACCTATCCGGGAAATGCCAACCGCTCTCTGTTGAACAAGAAGGGCGGTCATATATTTGGACGACTCCGCCGTAAGGCATTCAAGAGATCAAGTCTTATCTCGCTAAACCTCCCGTTTGCTGCATCGCTGTCCGGAAAACCGCTTTTGATCTACGCCAAGGCAACGGATCACTTGCGCTTTACTCACGCAAGACGACGCATACCGTCACGTAATGTGCAAGCAGTATTACCCGAGTCAACATTAGTCGGCACGAAGTCTCGATATCCAATGGTCGAAGCAAAGGTTCGCATTAGTGTTCGCGATTCAAAATGCGTGACTATTTAGCCTGACAGACATTATGTTATTCTAACGAACCGTCCGATATTTATGACCCTACCGCCTCGATGAGTCATTTAGCTTAAATGGCCTTGCTTTGTCCCAATATGACTTGTATTTCAAACAACGTAGTCACCAAAGGACAAGCGATTTATGATCTCTGGTCGCCACCGACAACGGATGCAGCTTGAGCTATATGATGATCTTTCTGATGAAGTTCAAGAAGTCAACACTACATCGCACCAACAAATATGGCGATCGTGATTTTGACGAGCTTCGAGCTACCAACGGCAAGTGCCCCGCGATGTTCTAAGATTCCCGGAGTCGGGTTGTCTTAGTTTCCGGAATCATGTCATGCCCCGCGCTTATTCTCACCTAACCTTGCTCTAATAACGAGTCAATACAATGCGCCACTTATTGACTTAGTTTCGCCAAGGAGCCGGGGTCAATATCTCAAGCGCACACGCATTCGCAATTGATAGTTAAGCTGTGTTCGGTGACTACAAAGTCGAATCTGATCTAATCCCCTATCATCGATAGCCGCTGAAATGGCGGACTCATTCAAGAGTTTTTCATCGAATATATCCCGCCCAAAACGCTTTATGATGATGACCGGCAAATAATGTGTCGTTAGCACAACCTTCCGAGACCGAGCAACTAGTTACTACTAAGACTCACCAACTCTTCGCACTATACGATGAGACACAAGAAGATGGGTAGTTACCAAAGAAGTACATGCAACCCAAACCAAGTCAGCCCCCGATTGGCGCTTCTATCATCGACCACGCCTACATGGCATTCTCACGAAGACGGAGGGAGAGAGTCAATCCGCCAAGAGCTCCAAGATTCTTTTATGACACAAACCCGTGATGCTATATCCGGGGTACGATGGTCTTTGCTACGATGCCTCTCAAACAAAGAGGCGTAAGAGGTCCTTCGAAGCACACGGAAGGTGAATGGGCGCACTACCGGTCCCAAGCTCTAACGATCGAATCAGAGAATGGGCTACTTTGGCCCACGATGATCAATGACGCTGGGCGCCGGAATGCCACGCTGTCAAATTCACGCCAATTATATGCATCACCTCCCCGAAAGCAGCATCCTTCTGCCACATCCTCGCCATTCGAGACATGGGGAATGGACGTCAGAGGGTCCCATTTTTCCTCCACGGTCAAAGGCGACGGTTTATTCTAGCGATCACATTACTTCCGGGCGTAAGCAATCCCGCTAAAAGAAGTCAAGGCGAAAATACCGTTGTTTATCAAACACCATGTCATCTACCGACACCTGTTCCAAGACGGATCGCCCATGACAACGGTCCCTAATTCATCGCTAATTCCTTCATCGTTTTTATAAAAGTTCAAATATAAGATGTCTCGTCGATGTTCTATAATCCAAGAGTAAATGGATTAGCCGAGGCATTCAACAAGACGATTATCGTACTTCGCAAGCTTGTGAAGAACAACAAGCAGACCGACGATAAACTCGAGAAGCACTCGGCATATCGCGACAACCAGACGCACGCTAACCGCCGCACTCGCATCCCGGTTTACTGCGCGGCGCTTCTCCCATTGGAAATTCAGATTCACTTCGCATCGCCTTTCAACCAGATGACGACCAAGAACAACATCAAAACGCCTCAAGAGCTTGAGATGTTAGATGAGAAGCCCGAGGCTCAACAATGCATTGAGTTCTACCAAGCTAGATGTCGAGGGCTTTCAACAAGAAAGTTCGACAGAACCTTTAGAGAAGGAGATTTGGTCCTCCGCCGAACATCGATAATCCTCACTTCCAAAAAGAAAGGTAAATTAACCTAAATGGGAGGGCCCGCTTGTAATAGAAACGGTCTACCCAATGGTGCTGCGACGCCAATTACCCTAATGGCGACCGCAATTAATGCCGATAACAGTTCCCTCAAGAAATACTACCCTTAGTCTCTTCATAACCCGCTTCAACGAAGTTCTCGCGGGTGTTACCCACTTTCCTTGAGGATAACCCTAGATTTATCCTCCATCATATTTCCCCACCGACAAATTCCTTGACGGGCCTACAAATTTTCGGTACATTGCCGCAATCTCCTCTTGATTCCTTCTATGAACAAGAGGCCCAATCAAATCTCCTTTTACGGAGATAGAATATAAAATTCTTCCTCTCCGCTGCAAGATCCTTTTCGTGGATAAAGAAGTTCCTTCCATCTTCATCTTAGGTACCTCACGATGCGCCAGATTTTCGCACTGTGTTGTCCGACCAAGGTCACCTCGAAGTCTTTTGCCTTGAGTGAGATCCCACTCTTAGTTCCATCTTCATCTTAGGTAGCCGCCGATCGGTATAAGGCCGGGATTTTCGCACTGTGTTGTCCTAATCAAGGTCACCCGAAGTCTTTTCGCTTCTGAGTGGAGATCCCACTCTTAGTTCCATCTTCATCTTAGGTAGCTTAATCGGTATAAGGCGGATTTTCGCACTGTGTTGTCCGGATCAAGGTCACCCGAAGTCTTTTCGTTCTCTGAGTGGAGATCCCACTCTTAGTTCCATCTTCATCTTAGGTAGCTCGAATCGGGCAGGTAGCATTTTTAGACCGTTGTCCGATCAAGGTCACCCGAAGTCTTTTCGGTTCTGAGTGGAGATCCCACTCTTAGTTCCATCTTCATCTTAGGTAGCTACCGACTGAAGGTATGCGTCGGATTTTAGACCAGTTGTCCGATCAAGGTCACCCGAGTCTTTTCGCCTCTGAGTGGAGATCCCACTCTTAGTTCCATCTTCATTTTGTAGCTACCGATCGGTGATATACGGATTTTAGACCGTGTTGTCCGATCAAGGTCACCCGAAGTCTTTTCGCTCTCTGAGTGGAGATCCCACTCTTAGTTCCATCTTCATCTTAGGTAGCTCGACGGTGCGCCGGGATTTTAGACCAGTTGTCCGGATCAAGGTCACCTCGAAGTCTTCTCTCTGAGTGGAGATCCCACTCTTAGTTCCATCTTCATTTTAGGTAGCTTCAATCGGTGTATGCGCCGATTTTAGACCGGTTGTCCAATCCAAGGTCACCCAGTCTTTCGGTTTCTGGAGTGGGAGATCCCACTCTTAGTTCCATCTTCATCTAGGTAGCCGACGAAGGTATGTGCGGGATTTTCGCACTGTGTTGTCCGGACCGAAAATCACCTCAAGTTTCTTGCTCTCGGAGTGGAGATCCCACTCTTAGTCCCGCCTCTCCAGTAGCTACGATCAAGGTACGCCAGATTTTCGCACTCAAGTTGTCCGAATCGAAGGTCGCCTCGAAGTCTTTTCTTCATTCTACGGTAAGGAATCATTGCAGCCTCATCCCTGAAATAGAACACATTCTTCCTTTCCCACCTTAATCAATCTTTGCTTGTTTAGTCTTTTCTCCGATTGAAGAAGACACCGTAGTTCGACTCGGGTATTTTATCCCGGCCTAAGAAGGGATAAAGCCAACGCCACACGCTGCTGTTTGCTTAGTCTTTTCTCCGATTGAAGAAGACACCGTGAGTTAGATTCTGGGCATTTTATCCCGGCCTAAGAAGGGATAAAGCCAACGCCTAACACACGCTGTCGTTTAGTCTTTTTCCGATTGAAGAAGACATCGAGTTCGACTGGGCATTTCATCCCAAGCCTAAGAAGGATAAAGCCAACGCCACACGCTGCTCGGCTTAGTCTTTTTCCGATTGAAGAAGACACCAGAAGTTCGACTGGGCATTTCATCCCGGCCTAAGAAGGGATAAGCCAACGCCTACACGCTAAGCCGTAGTCTATTCCCGCGATAAAAGACGAAGCCTACGTATTCAACATCGTAGCATTAAGTCTAGAAGAGTTTTATTCTTTTAGCACAACGTCGTGTGTAGAACGGATCTAGAAAATCTACATGCTAGCCCAACTCAAACGGTAGTTGGTAAAGGCTCATCAAACCCGCTGAAGGCCGGGTGGCTAATAACCCTAAAGTCGACTTAACACGCTGCCGCTTAGTCTTTTTCCGAAGAAGACACCGTGAGTTCGACTCGGGCATTTTATCCCGCTTCAAGAAGGATAAAGCCAACGCCACACGCTGCCGGCTTAGTCTTTTTCCGATTGAAGAAGACACCGTAGTTCGACTCGGGGTATTTTGTCCCAAGCCTAAGAAGGGATGAGTCTACGCGGTAACACGCCGCTGTCTCGCCCGTAAAAGAGCAATGGCCTATGTATTCAATATCATAGCAACGAAGCCCAGAAGAGTTTTTCTTTTAGCACAACGCCACGCATGAACGGATCCGATAATCCGCGACGCCAGCCCAACTCAAACGGAGTTGGTAAAGGCTAATCAAACCCGTTGATCTACCGAGGATTTGCCAAAAATCCTATAAGTATTATGGTTAATTATTTCTCGACTAAATAAAAGAATCATAATAAATAATGAAAGGAATAAATCTTATTCATTTGAAGCAAATATGAAAGGAGCTACAACCGCTTAAACATCAAGTCTATGACAAAGGATTTGTTGTTCGAAATGGTGACACTTCACCATTGTAAGCCCGGAGTTCTTCTTCCGCAACTCGCCCCGGCGACTCCTCATCGGTGTTCGTCTTCGTGGTTGCCTCCTCGAGCTCCTTTAGCTTCGCCGGATGATCGAGCCCTAGACGCAACGGTGAGGGCTTCTTCCTTATTGGCCTTGGCCACCCAAACCGCCATCCTATCTTCCTCAAGATGGAGCTCTCCCCGCAGCAGATATCCTTCTCCGCGACTCGCCACAATATCACCGATGTGGCTTAAGGAAGAATATGTCTCAAAGAACAATTTCTAGCTGATCGGCGCTCTTCTCTCAGATCCGACTTCGAGCCCAAGAAAACACGAGCATCGCATATGCCTCTAGACGAAGCCGGTATGAGCGCTATGTATGAGGAAGCCCCACCGCCCAGGTTCTTGCAGCCTCAAGCTTTCCTCGATGGCCGAGGTCGCCAACAATGGCCTCGAGCTACTCGGTAACCCATATCCCGTGATCAAAGCCATCCGGGATCAAGCAAGTGGCTCGAATCGATGAAGAGAAAGCCCGCCATGAAGGACCTTTTCGATCACAGTGTTCACCAAAGAAAAGAATGAGCTGATTTCCAAACAGATAATAAGATGGGAAGGATCTTCATCCAAAGATCAACGCCTCACTAGATCATGGAGTCGAGATGTAGGCTCGGACGTAAGAAAAGAGGACTTTAGGATTTTTAGTAAAAATGAGCTAAAAGCTTATTTGGCTAAAAGACCTTACCCGCCTCCTTCTGTAGTTTTCAGAGGCTAGCGAGTCTACCGTGAGGCTGATCTATCACGGGATGTCGCCAACCGGAGCCCTCGTGTTCATCTATCTCAACGTCCGTGGTAGCCGATTCCGAGAAAGCGACCGAAGAGGGGTACCCGCCACGCGACAAATGGAATGTCTCACCTTTTAATTATAGTAGTATTAGCCAAACGGTTGATCCTATAAGTAATCAAAGAGAAAATTCATACCTTCTTCGTGACAGAGCTTCGGGTAAACTTCACCAAGGGTATCTCCATCCCGGTGACAAGCTGAGGTGTCATCCATGGAAGTGTTGCCATATAACCCGGATTCCACCTAAATCTTCCATGGAGAAGTCCGAATAAGAAGGCATTAGGAAGGCAAATGCAATTAAATCAAACAATAGGTAAAGCCGCTACCTCCTACAAGGTTAGCTTGCCTAGTCTCGCTTGTGCATTTGTCTCCCCAATCTCTAAAAAAAGCAAAGAGGCAATTAGTGGGGGTACAAATCCCGAAGTCATTCCATCTCGTGATTCGCCACCCGTAAGAGGAATTATCAATGTTAGATATACCGGGTCCACCGAATCAGGTCCTACATCGCCTCCTCCGCCATAGCTCCATACATTTGTTGAGTAAAACTTGGTCAAAGATGAACGTAACCGGCCTAGTAATTGTGGGGAGGAAAATCAAAGCCGGATCATAATCCCTAAAACCCCCGCATGCAAATGAAAAATGTCGCCTAAAGCCGAAAATTTCGATAACATCACGTGAATTGTTACCTCACCGACCGGATTATCACGGTCAAGTCTATATCAAAGGACCAAGATTCACGCAAGACTTATGGGCTAACCTCTTTCGCTTAACCCTCGAGAAGGTTGAAATTCTTCTTCTTCAGATTTTCCCGAAAATTCAGCTTGAATGAGGAATCCCATAGAAAGGATGAGAAAACGGGGAGAGAGTACCGAGGTGCGCCCGTTGGTCCTCTTCTAAAGTCCCAAAGACTGCAGTCGGAATTCCCTCACCACGGTGGATGAGATTGCCGCTTCCTCTCAACTTGAGCCGCATCGGAGATGTCCGGTGTCGGCTCGCAGAACGATGCTTCTCGCCACCAAGTCCGAGATAGCCCTCACTGGACCGCTCGCTAGCTACTAATAGCCAACTACAATGAAGGAATATCGACTCACCGACACGTCCGAGCTCTGAGACCGACCTAGCACCCCAGATATCCCATGACGCCCATAACCATGCTCGGCCATCCACAAGTCCACCTCGAAGTCTGAGTCGGTTGGGTTCCCAACATAAAGTTGGTCGTGAACCGAATTGGCGAAAGCAAAACGACAGGAAAATAAGGCTCAATGAAGCATTCCTCCTTTACTCGGAAGTGAGATACCTCGCTCGATATTCACTAGCTAGCCGCTGTCACCAATGTCAAGTAAAGTCGGCTGTCTTCGGACCTCCTCGTCAACAAGGACTCACCATATTGACTGTGAATCGAGGAAAACATCTCGAAAAGATCCACCCTTTGTGAATCAGACTGCTTCTTGATCTCTAAACCACGCCTTCCATCTCGCAAATTCTCTACCAACCGCAAGAAAGGAGTAGACGACTGTGGAACCCGTGTCGACATCATGTCGTGACGATGGAGGACCAACCAGCCATCAAATAGGTATATGGGAGCTCTACGCCGACGTAAGGGATACGGATGATGGCTCGCCTTTCTCCGAAAGTAAACGCCGAATGCCGCAATCCACGGAATATTAGCCACCATCACCGGAAGGAGAGAGAGTTCCTTCGTGGGCGAGCCGAACTGCAGGTAAAGGACCTCCAAGGGTAAAGCATCATCGATTGATATGGAACCACACACTTCTTGGAGCCAGCAAGGTAGCCTAGGAGAGTTGTCGGCCGGATAGGCTTCACCGCATGCCACGTAAAGATCGCAAACTTGGTCCCCGAAGGAAAGCCTTCTTTGGCGAAGCCGAAATGATAAGACTTAGCCTCGACTTCTCGATCAATTCATTAACCTTCAAGGAGTGAGCGTGATAGTTCACATATTTCCTCGCCGTTTGTCCTCCAAATGCCGGAACAAGTAATTGGCGAATCGCCTGCACTCACCGCGATTTCCTTTGGCAAGGTTCAGATTAGCCGAGCTATAGTAATGACAAGTAAGATCCCATAAAGTCTTATAACGACGGCGCGGTGTTCCTTCACCGCCAGCTCTCGATTGGAGGAAAAGTACTCGATATAGCATCTTCCCCATGGGTAGACCTGAATACGACATCTCATGTAAAGCCAACCCCAACTCGCCGTTTAGTGAGAAACGATTCAACTGGATTATAAAGCTCGAATAAGGTGAAGAAATGATTGACGCTGATTGGAAGGCCATACATGGTGGGTAATCGCCAATACGCACCACAAGCCAAGTTCTCCATCCCACCTACCGAGGACGTAGTGGTCGCCACCCCACCAATGCTTACTTGACGAAAGTGAACCCAACCGAAGAATCTATGACTTGACGACGATCTCTCCCCAATTTAGCAAGGCATTCTTCAAAGTCGGCAGAACAAAGAGCTCATCACGGGTGTGTCCACTCTACAACCCTGTGGTGAAGACCGATGACGCTTCCTATCGAACCCGAACCCAGCCGGGTAATAAACCCACAATGAATATGATCATGCTCTCACAGCCATGACATACCGCGGTCACAAAGATGGTGTCTAAGGTCGGCCAATGAGAGCCGACGAGGTATCCGGAATATACAAGGGCCTCCGCTGCCTTGTTCAACCACCTCTCACTCTCGATAAGAGTCGATCCCGATCCTTAACCGAAGTCGCCAATAGATAACTGCCGCAAAGGTTCTGAGCTGGTGTCTTTACAAGTGGCGATCGACACCAATCGTTTGAGAATGCGAACTCCTCGATGCGTACCAATCGCGGTCCGCCGGGTACCGGGCAAATCGAGATGCAGATAAAAATCGAGGGATCGCCACACATGGAATAGTATTCGCATGGCGCCCATCAACCGCGTAAGCGGAAAAGTTCCCGAGGAATAATCAACTCAAATCGTAAAATATTCGCTAGTAAAAGGCGCTGAATTCATCTTTCATAGATCGAAACGACTGATATTGGTACGACGATTTCATCCCAGATCGAATACCCCGAGAACGATAAATATAGTCGCTGCAGAAACCAAGCTTACAATATATTCCGCTCTACGAGTAAGGGTACGTAGAAATCGCCCCGCTAAAGACGGTGAGCTTTGCCTCAATCTCCGGCGAGAATCTCGCTCTTCCCAATCGCCACAAAGGAGAACGGTGGTCAGAACTGATATACACACCGGGCCGGTCCCCACAAAGGAGGAATTCGCTTCCCAATCGCCACAAAGGAGAACGGCGGGATATAATGTATATACACGAAGGTTATAAGTTGGCGCACCAATCAAAGAAGGAGGCATTCACGACAAGGCGAAGTCGAATCGCCCTCTGAGCTGCGGATCTCCCGACGACATCTAAGCCGCAAAATACAACAAAAGTCGATACATGGCTAAAAAATCAGCAAATAAAGTGTCAAAAGGCTACACCATCACCGGAAGGAGAGAGAGTTCCTTCTTGTGGGCGAAACCGCAGGTAAAGGACCTCCTAGGGTAAAGCATCATCGCATTGATATGGAACCACACACTTCTTGAGCCGATTGTGGTAGCTGCTAGGAGAGTTGTCCGATAGGCTTCACCGCATGCCACGTAAAGGTCGCAAACTTGGTCCCCCAAGGAAAGCCTTCTTTGGCGAAGCCGAAATGATAAGAGTTAGCCTCTGACTTCGACGTCATTAACCTTCGGCGAGATGCGATTAACATATTTCCTCGCCGATTTGTCCTCCGCCGAACAAGTAACGCGAATCGCCGTACACACCGCGATTTCTTTGGCGAAGGTTCGATTGGGCGAGCTATATAGTAATGACAAGTAAGATCCCATAAAGTCTTATAACGGGCGGTGTTCCTTCACCGCTCGGCCTCGATTGAGGGAAAGTACTCGATATAGCATCTTCCCATGGGTAGACTCGAATGACATCTCATGTGCCAACCCCAACTCGCCGTGTTTAGTGTGAGAAACGATTCGACCGATTATAAAGCTCGAATAAGGTGAAGAAATGATTGACGCTGATTGAAGGCCATACATGGTGGCATCGAATCGCGAATTGCATCAAAGCTGTTTCATCCCAATCGGAGGACGTAGTGGTCGCGACCCCACCAATGCTTACTTGATGAGTGAACCCAACCAAGAATCTATGACTTGACGACGCATCTCTCCCAATTTAGCAAGGCGATTCTTCAAAGTCGGCGGAACAAAGAGCTCATCACGGGCGTGTGTCCACCCTCAACCCTGTGGTGAAGACCGATGACGCCACCTATTGAACCGAACCGGCCGCCGGGTAATAAACCCACAATGAATATGATCATGCTCTTCGTCGACGCCACATTACACGGTCACAAAGATGGTGTCTAAGGTCGGTCAATGAGAGCCGACGAGGTATCCGGAATATACAAGGGCCTCCGTCGTCTTTGTTCAACCACCTCTCACTCGATAAGAGCCGTATCCGGATCCATAACCGAAGTCGCCGAATAGATAACTGCTTAAAGTTCGTGGAGCTGGTGTCTTTACAAGTGGCGACGCTGACCAATCGTCGGAGAATGCGAGAACTCCTCGATGATACCGAATCGCGTCCGCTGGTGCAAGGCGCAAATCGAGGCGCAGATAAAATCGAGGGATCGCCACACGGAATAGTATTCTATGGCCCATCAACCTGTAGTCGAAAAGTTCCCGAGGAATAATCAATCAAATCAAAAATATTCGCTTAGTAAAAGCGTTGAATTCATCTTTCATAGATCAGTCGATAACGATACGCATCGATTTCATCCGATCAATACCCGAGAACGATAAATATAGTCACAGAAACCGCGCAATATATTCCGCTCTACGTAGTAAGGCGGTATGAAATCGCCCCGCTAAAGACGGTGAGCTTTGAAGCCTCAATCCTCACAAAGGAGAATTCGCTCTTCCCAATCGCCACAAAGGAGAACGGCGGGTCATAACTAATATACACACTGGCGCCGGTCCCCACAAAGGAGGAATTCGCTCTTCCCAATCGCCACAAAGGAGAACGGCGGGTCGTAATGAATATACACAACCAAGCGCCGGTCCCCACAAAGGAGGAATTCGCTCTTCCCAATCGCCACAAAGGAGAACGGCGGATATAACGATATACACGAAGGTTATAAGTTGGCGCACCACCGAAAGAAGGAGGCGCATTCACGCCGCGCAGTGAATCGCCCGAGCTGCGATCTCCCGGACGCACATCGAAGCCGCAAAATACAACAAAAGTCGATACATGGCTAAAAATCAGCAAATAAAGTGTCAAAAGGCTACACGATCCGATGCCGAACCCGACGAGGGTACGGCGCGCGGCGCCACAGACGCAAAGTCACAATGGCCGGTAGCGCGCCGCCAATAGGCGCTGGCGCTAGCCAAGGCTGACGCTGCCGCCACGCTTACGCTGGCGTAGTTATTCGGCCGCCGGGCCGCGATGGCAAGCATTAGCGCCGGCAGGGCAGCATCCGGCGCCACGCTAACCGCCACGCCATTACCGGATCACGCCGCTGTCACCTTTCCCTCGTGGTCCGCGTTACTCTCACACGACAAGAAAAAGAAGAAAAAGAAGAAAAGAACTCAAGGCTCTCGGTATGCATACCTTGTTGATCGAGGAAGAAAAGACAGAAGCGAGATGAAAATAAGAGAGAGAGCACGGGGGCCTACAGTCGAAGAAAGAGGCCTGTGGGTATTTATAACAATCCCACATGGACCCAATCCTCTTTGAACAAGGACTCCTATTTGGCAAGAAGTAGGAATTCTAATTGGAGCCCAAATCAATTCCAATTAGGACTCTAATCAGCCCCTAATTAGGAGCCCGAACCTTATCCGATGTCAAAATAGTGCCAAATCGGTCCGCATTAGCTCCTACTCCTCCGCTATATTTGGAAAAATTCAAGATTTATTCGGATAACACCTGCGATTGCATCGACGCCAATCAACGCCGCCTAATCCTACTCCAACTAGGATTACGCAGTATAAACTGCTTCCTAATTTGTCGAGAAGTTCCCTAAGAATATTCTCACAAGAAATATTCTTAGGGATAACTCAATCGTAGTGGATTACACCGACGCAAATCACGCTATTAATCCTACTCCAACTAGGATTACGAGTATAAACTGTTTCCTAATTTGTCGAGAAGTTCCCGGAAGAATATTCTCACAAGAAATATTCTTAGGGATAACTCGATCGTGCGGATTGCATCGACGCCAATCAACGCGTTGCCCAATCCTACTCCAACTAGGATTACGAGTATAAACTGTTTCCTAATTTGTCGAGAAGTTCCCGGAAGAATATTCTCACAAGAAATATTCTTAGGGATAACTCGATCGTGCGGATTGCATCGACCGATCAACGCCACCCAATCCTACTCCAACTAGGATTACAGTATAAACTGTTTCCTAATTTATTGAGAAGTTCCCTAAGAATATTCTCACAAGAAATATTCTTAGGATAACTCGATCGTATGATTGCATCGACGCCAATCAACGTTGCCCAATCCTACTCCAACTAGGATTACAGTATAAACTGTTTCCTAATTTGTCGAAGTTCCGGAAGAATATTCTCACAAGAAATATTCTTAGGGATAACTCGATCGCGGATTACACCGACGAAATCAACGCCGCCTAATCCTACTCAACTAGGATTACAGTATAAACTGCTTCCTAATTTGTCGAGAAGTTCGGAAGAATACTCTCACAAGAAATATTCTTAGGGATAACTCGATCGTGCGGATTGCATCGACATCAACGCCACCCAATCCTACTCAACTAGGATTACGGTATAAGCTGTTTCCTAATTTGTCGAGAAGTTCCCAAGAATATTCTCACAAGAAATATTCTTAGGGATAACTCGATCGTATGATTGCATCGACGCCAATCAACGCGTTGCCCAATCCTACTCCAACTAGGATTACGAGTATAAACTGTTTCCTAATTTGTCGAGAAGTTCCCGGAAGAATATTCTCACAAGAAATATTCTTAGGGATAACTCGATCGTGCGGATTACACCGACGCAAATCAACGCGTCGCCTAATCCTACTCCAACTAGGATTACGAGTATAAACTGTTTCCTAATTTGTCGAGAAGTTCACGGAAGAATACTCTTACAAGAAATATTCTTAGGATAACTCGATCGTGCGGATTGCATCGACGCCAATCAACGTCCAATCCTACTCCAACTAGGATTACAGTATAAACTGTTTCCTAATTTGTCGAGAAGTTCGGAAGAATACTCACAAGAAATATTCTTAGGGATAACTCGATCGTCGCGGATTGCATCGACCGATCAACGCCACCCAATCCTACTCCAACTAGGATTACGGTATAAATTGTTTCCTAATTTGTCGAGAAGTTCCCAAGAATATTCTCACAAGAAATATTCTTAGGATAACTCGATCGTGCGGATTGCATCGACGCCAATCAACGTTGCCCAATCCTACCCAACTAGGATTACGAGTATAAAGCTGTTTCCTAATTTGTCGAGAAGTTCGGAAGAATATTCTCACAAGAAATATTCTTAGGGATAACGATAGGATTACACCGACGAAATCAACGTCGCCTAATCCTACTCCAACTAGGATTACGGTATAAAGCTGTTTCCTAATTTGTAGAAGTTCGGAAGAATACTCACAAGAAATATTCTTAGGGATAACTCGATCGTCGGATTGCATCGACCGATCAACGCCACCCAATCCTACTCCAACTAGGATTACGCAGTATAAACTGTTTCTAATTTATTGAGAAGTTCCTAAGAATACTCACAAGAAATATTCTTAGGGATAACTCGATCGTGCGGATTGCATCGACGCCAATCAACGCGTTGCCCAATCCTACTCCAACTAGGATTACGGGTATAAACTGTTTCCAAATTTTCAACGAGGAGTTCTCGGAGAATAAATCCATATTCTTAATGATAACTCGATGACCCTTAATTTCCTCCCACCATAATATCCAAGAGAGGAATAATCACGAGGCGAAGTCATGACGACACCGACAACGTCCCGAAGAAACTTCTCTCCCGTGGATAATCATATCCCAACAACGGTCAAAGCGCCGCGACTTAATCGGGCTAGGACGATGGTTGAAAACCAAATGGTCTCTGTTCAACAAGGGATCTTCTGAGGATATCTCCATGAAAGATCAGTCCTCCGCCGTGGTTAAACCAACAACACACGGATGACGGAAGAATTAGCCGATTGAGGGTTATGAAATTCCATGTACCGACACACCAATGTGCCAACAAGGAGTTCGCCACATACGGAGAAGTCCAAAAGTCCGATGGTTAGTCAAACAACGACCAACCGACACGAAGTTACAAACAAACTCACCCACCACCTTGAATCAAGATAACAAGCGGTCGGACAATAAATGCAGACCGTGATCTTATCGAGAATCCTACAAAGAACTGGATGATCCGAAAGAATCGAAGACTTGAAGCTATCTTTTGGGACCTCACCAATCGAAGGTCGGGAACCATCATGTCCAAAGCATCCCGCACTCATTAAGAATTGAGATCGAGACGCTTGGAGGTATCTGTAGCGTTGAAAAATACTTACAAGATCCCCGAAACCAACAACTCGTGAAGTGAGTCGAATGACAACCCATCGAATGATCTGGACGTCGAATCGTTAAGACGAACTCGACGGCGAACCCATAAAGCCACAAGCACTTCGCAACGGACTTGAATGACGATCGGATCCCGATCGTTGAACCGAACAAACCAAGAGTTAGTCCGAACCAAATACGACGGAACCTAAGTCCCGAGAAGGCCAAGAGTCGAATAGGCGTGGCCTAAACCCGAGAGAAAACGGCAAAACGGCGAAAAAACGCATTGCCGTACCAACTTGGTCGAGTTACTCGGCCAGTGGTCGCGGGTTTCGGCTGGTCGAAAGCCACCTCGCCAACTAAGGTGCTCACCAGTGGTCGAAGGCCGCCACCGGTCGAGCACCTCACCAACCAGCGCCGGCCGCACCTCCTATTGTATAAATAGGGGGTTTGAGGGGATTTTGGACTTCTGCTCGGAGGACTTCGGATTACAGGATTAGAGAGGACTTCGCTTGGGATTTTTGACGATTTTTCGAAGAGTTCTCATGAGATCCATGAGTCGCCACGACGTTCCGAAAGCACCTGAGCAGCACAAGTCCAAACCGACGCCCGATCTACGCGAAGGTAACGACCGGTCGAACTCACAGATACCCTCTAGGTTAAGCTTCGTCTTAACCTCGGGATACTGATTTCTCCTAGTAGATCTCACCCGCCTCGCCATCCTCTCCTTCGTGAGTGTGATCCACAGCGATCCTCTCCTTCGCGGAGTGTGATCCCTCAGCGCCGTTCCTTCGCGGAAACGAGCCCCTTTACATCTGTAGTTCCAACCCGGCTCTACTTGGATTGAATTGCGCTGTGGTCCACGGACACAAAAGCCCCAAGACGCAAAGAACCCACGCAAGCGAGGACCTCGATATACGTAAATCCTCGTGTTTGTTCACAAGGATAAAAGTTGTAATCTTTTGATTTTCATTGTAAGCCTTAAAATAAAAGGCGATATTTCTTTTGAATTTTGTTGTAGGCCAAAGCTTCCGTAAAAGTTCAAATCAATGACAATCATCCCAACTTTTACCGCGAACAATGTCTACATAAAATACATACATATCTACATAAAATACATACATACATGCATACACAAATCAAACCCTTCTCATAACTTCCATTAAATTTTCAAACATAACTCCACTATTAAAGTTATTCATCAATTGTTAAAATCATTTTTAGATGAAACTGAAGTTTGGGACTTATTGCCTTCTTGAGCTTTGCTTAAACGACACAAATCAACTTAGAACAATGTTCATCCTTCTCTAATTCTGTAAGTGGTCCCCATAACATTATTTAGATCCATAAGAAATTGATGTGTGGACGTTTCAACCTGTAGAGATGACCCATCAATTTCAATAACACCCATTAACTCCCTTGAGACCGTTTCAATTCTAAACCGTAGCCACTCTACTATAAATGATCACCTTTTTCATCCTATTCCATCACACTTCCTTTCAACTCACATTCTCATGAACCAATACAACATTAACCTTCAACCTATGCCTCCTCCTCATTAACCTAGCTATTTTCAAGCGGACTAGCATGTGCGATGGATGTGTCAGGCGGACGAGGCTTAGAGTTTAGACTAAGATTTTGTACCGCCGTGACTCGCCGGGTAGAGGAGATGTGATTCAAGAGGAGAGGCGATGAGATTGACGTCAAATTAGAAAAAAAATCTAAGTTAGTTCAATATCTTATATATATCTGTATAATACCATATGTATGAATGTCCATATCCGTAGTGCAAGCGAAACATTTTATCTAGAATTAAGAAAAATGAATGTGGATTTGTCAAAAATTTGTATTTAATTTAATGAGTTAGTAATATTTGTTTATAGTACAGTTTTTAGTTTATAGTATAATTTTATAAGGTAAATTGCACATCCCCTAAATCCAAAAATTATTAATAATAATAATAAACGCCCTGAACCCATTTCCTAGCAGTTAATGTTATAAGGTAAATGCTACATCCCCAGAAGCCAAAAAAGAAATAAAAATAATAATAATAAACACCATGAACCCATTTACTAGTAGCTAATATCGTTAGAATGTAATTTCTATATAATTATAAATTGTAAGTATCTATCCTCTTTTTCAGAGCTGGTTGGGTATTAGAACCAAGCCAGTCTAGGCCATGCTTTTGGACAGCCCTTCAAAATTGAAGTAACTAGACACTTATTCATGCAATATTGTGCTTTCTTGTTTATTGAGATCGGTTATTTGCACTAGAGATTGTGCTTAGCTGTGTGCACGGTAGAGAATCAGATCTTCTATATCCTTGGTTGTAGAGAATCTCTACAACTCACCAATCACATCTCCTCTGCGCGACCCTATGAATGATATTTGTTATGTAATTATATTAAAAAAAATTTATAATTAGGAGCCACTGAATGATCCAATGCTATTAAAACACATAACCAATTGTAGAAGTTCTCTGCAATCAAGGATGTAAAGAGTCCTTGCCCGTGTGTGCATTTGATGCAATTTACCCTAACAAATAATCATTAACCATCCACTAATTATCTATGTCATCTCAACTATTTTAACTCCACACTTTCCCATCCGGATGATTAGGACGGTTCCAAAATGGCTCCCACAGTCTTGGATTTGATTCCGCACTGGGTTATTAAAAAAAACTCCACACTTTTCTATGATCTTTCCGTTCTCCTAGTCCTATCAAAGGAAACAACAAGACTATAAAATTTCATCAAAGAAAAGTCACCACGTTCCATCAATTTACTCATTTAATCTTTATACATTAAGCCTTATTATGGCACTGTCCATAAACTCATTCAATAAAAGTAATTCTTCACTAATTACTTGTAACATGTTAATAGCTATAAAATCCCAATGAAATGATCAATAAGTGTGTCAATGTGCAACGCAGATACACAATACTAGTAATACAAAGTATGCATCAAAGGGATGTCAACTCTAGGGCATTGGACTTTGGTATATAATAGTTAACATCCATTTAATGTACATTAAATGTCATAAATTGTACTCACTAGAAGTATGTATTTTGCAAAGCCTCTCAATTTTAACTTCATTAGTTTCTGAAGATATCCACTTGAAAAAGATACGCTGCACTTGACTTCCCTTCCACTTGCTCCTTTTATTTATTTTTAGCTTCCCAAAAAAGGCTCTATCTTCATTGAGCTCGGCCTTTTTCATTACACTAAATGCAAGGCCCATCTACAGGCAGGCAAAACATTCAGCCCATTTAATTTATATGCCAAATTTTAGATGGAGAAAACCTTAACTTTAGATGATTATGAGATAACCCCAGAGGGGTTATCAGAAAATCCTCTTTAACTACAAGATTTTATTAAGAAACCTTTCTAAAAGCATGAACTACAACTTTCACATATAAAAATATCTCACTACGTAAATTTACCCACTCATGTAAAAATTATGGTTAACACTATTATGGGGGTTATCTCGATAACCCTCAAGTTTAAGTGGGATTTTTTAATGATACTAGGTTTTATGCACGTGCAATACACGTGGTTAAATACCATGATTAAGTAAGTTTGATTTATTTTCTTACTAAAATTTATTCTTCGGTTTCACTTTGATGGTTTTTGCTCACTTATGTCTCAAACTTTAGCATTGTGATTATTTATTTTTTTTATGTTTATTTAAATGAGCTACATCAAATTTAAATTTTCATGTTGATAATTGAATTGACAGAAAACAAATATAATCCGAAGCCAATTTGAATTATCATGTTATTTGGACCGACATGAAACCAAACTTGACCTGAGAAAGTATAGTGTTGCAAAAGTGAAAAATACTTGAAAAAATAGCGTTATAAAAGAAAGATAGATAATTAAAGCTAATAAGATAAGATGATTGGTTAAAAGTGGGCTAAAACGGCACAAAAGAGAATGTGGAGTTTGTTCTTAATCCTTGATAGACTTTAAAAAATTCATAAACTAAAGATTAACACCAACTCTAGTACACTTTTATATGATGAAAGCATTGACATAAGCATATAAATATACTAAAAAAGGTTCATGAAAATCTCTTCTAAAGATTCCTAATTTACTTAAACAAATAAACTATTCTATAAAATATTCAGAAAACAGTGTCTTTCATTCCCTTCTGCTTCATTTTTTATTGAGCCAACATCCTTCTCCACCTTTATCTTTTTCGATAAAATTAGACTACTTTTAGATGCTAGGATAGTAAACCTTAAATTGGAAGTTAAGTTTATATAGCTTAATGACCGAATATCAAACAACCACTCTTTTCTTTGTTGAGTTTTGAAATTTTAGTCATTTTTGTGATTTTGAATTTTAAGGGTGTGTTTTGCAAATTTTGAAACTTTGAGAGTGTTTTTGAATATTTTAAATTTTAAGTTGGATGGTTGTAATTTTCATGGTATGTTTTGGAATGTAGTTAGATATTTCTTACAGCCTGAAAATTTTGAGGGTATTTTTTACAACTATTGAAACTTTGGACTGCTTGTTGTAAAATTTAAATTTTCAGCGGGCTGCATTGATAATTTTCAGATTTGATGTGTATTGGTTATAAGTTTTGAAATTTCAGGGTTTTTTGTTAGTTTTAACTTTTGAAGGAGTTTTATTATAATTTTTATAACTTTGAGGTTATTTTTTACAAATTTTAAATTTTCGTGTGCCTAATGGTAATTCCTTAAATTCATCTTTGTTGTTTGCAAGTTTTGAAATTTCAGAATTTTGGTGCTTTTTATTATTTGAACTTTTGAGGGTGTTTCTACAATTTTTGAAACACTTAGGGTGCTAATTATAAATTTTAAATTCTTCGGAGCTGCTATTAATTTTCAGATTTCATGTTTGTTGTTTTAAGTTTTGAAACGTCAGGATGTTTTGTATAATTTTAAACTTTTGAGGGTATTTTGTACAATTTATGAAACTTTTTAGGTTTTTTTTTGTAATACTTCATATATTATAGCATGTTAGTTCTTTACCTTAACAAACTATTACCGTGAAGCCGTTTCATGTATTTTATTAATCTTATTTTTTTTAATTGTTGAGTCATGTATTTCACATGGGATTAGGATATGATATAATTATGATTAGGATATATAAATATTTAAATAAAATATCCAAAATAGTGAAGGATAATATTGATAATGGAAAACTTTTTCCTAACTTGTACTTTTAAAAGGAGTAAGTATGATTTTCAAAGTCATGGGATGTTTCTAATGGTCGTCAAAAGTTGGGGCGTGGTTCTGAAATTTAGCCCAATTTATATATAGCCTGCCGTAGAAATTTGATCTGAATTAATTCTTTTTGAATATATATATATTTTTATAAATTAAGCAGGGCTGATCAGTCCTGGGCCTGCAGGCCCATTGTTATTCTCCTCTAATTAAGAAAGATCACTTGTTGCTGCCCAAGGACACAAGACAACACTCAAAATAAATATATATATGTATATATAAATATAAAAATAAAATTATAATAATTATTATAATTAAAATTAAAAATAAAACCTTTAGGACAAAATAGAATTGTAATAAAAGAAGATTTTCGTATGCCACCACTCTAAACTCTCACCTGAGACAAAATATATAGAATTTTTCAATAAAGACGCGAATCCCTAAAATTATTTCAGTAAAATAGAATACCACAAAATATCATTTTAACAGGTTGGTTTATTCTTATACTACTATACATAAAGAAGTAAGGTTCATAGGAACTCATAAATTTTCTTTTCAATTTACAAAAAAAGATTCTTTTGTGTGTGTATGTGTGTGTGTTGCAGTGTAGTAATATAAGAATAGTATAACTCTTGTGTCAAGTTATCACTATTCTAACAAGTTTGGGTACAAGCCTAGATCTAAAATTAGTCCTACTCCTATTTAATGTATGTGCACATTGATCCTATCACATTTCCATGTGGGTAATTTTAGCAACATATTGTTCTAACTTCAAATTTTAACTAAATAATTGACTTGGGGTGTTTGGTAGCTTGCAATTGAGTCTTCTAATTGTAAGTAAGTGTTTATTTCATTGCAACTTATTATTGCAATTACAATTGTAGTTGAAAAACACACATTAGTTGCAACATATGACTTACACCAAAATGATCAGAATCACACTTGCAACCATAGTTGCAACTAACTCAAATTTTATAAAACATCAAAATAATTTTTATATTTCAAAAATCTATGAAACACATTAATGGTTTAAAATAAAGTTTAAAAGAGTATAGTTTTTATTTTTATGATTCTAAAAATATTTTAAAAATTTATTTCCAACAACATTTACTCTAAATTTTTTAGAAAAAGTATAATATTTTTATGAATAATATTATTTTTAGGTAAAGATGTTTTTGAAAACATATTTATTTTTAAAATATTTTATTTCAATTATTTTATTGAAAAATATTATTAAATTAAAAACACTATATTTTCATAAAATATTATTTTCCAAAAATATAATTTGTAATTAATGTAAATTTTCTTAAAATATATTTTTAGGTAATTATTATTTTAAAAATATTTTATTTCCAAAAAATTAGTTAAAAATATAATAATATTTTTGAAAAAGTTTTTAAAAAAAATTATATTTGAAATCTTATTTTTAAAGATAGTTTAAAAAGTAATATTTTAAAAATCTATAAAACTAAAAACTAAAAACTTTAAGAATCAAGTTTTAAAATCTTTATTTTTCAAAAAAAATATAAAAATGAATTAATAATTTTAACACTTTATTATAAGTAAAAGAAAGTTTCATATGAAAGTTATAAATCTAACAAACAACTACAACTATAAGATGTAAAATTAAAAGTGAATTAATAATTGCAACCTGCAGTTGCATGTAAGAAGAGTTGCATTGTCTCAGTTATACGCAAGTGACACTTGCATTGCGACTATATATAATTGCAACCTAACAACTAGATGTTGTTTGCAACATCAAAAGTTTGTTACAAAAGCAAAATATGTATATTATTTATGGTGCTTCAATTACTAAGTATTAATCTCCAATCAATAGCAGACAAGTGTCCCACATTAAACATGTAATCAAACCAATTCGACACCTCGGGATGGCTAAAATCTCCAAAGATGACCGACTCACGAAGCCAGATCTCATGTAGCCTACCAAAAGATTGTACATGTCGACCTTCTTGGTAAGCCGACTCAACGAGCCCACTGACCATCTCACGACTTCAGAAGACACTCAAAAGGTGATTTCGACACCAGTAGAAAGACGACAGTTATCTCGAGCTCCCCGCTGACGGGACATCGCTATCACATTAAATGCATGATCAATGTCATCATTACTCCACCCCCGAAAATCTTTAAGATACATCGGACCACGTTAGCACCCCATGTCCCACGATAAACGCCTAAGCCTCCACTCTGAATCGACACCGTAGAAGTAAATGCCGACTCACCACCCATACCTACCGGTTACCAAACCACCCCTCTATTATCACTATAAATAGGAGGACTATTCCCAGCATAAGGGTAAGCAATTTCTAAGCAACATTTGCTCATGAAGAACTTCTTCAGTTCATCATTTTCTTCTCCACTCAAGCAATTTACTGACTTGATCGTCGGAGGAACACCAAGAGAACCAATCTCCTTACTTAGCTCTGGATGTGCAAAGAACAAATCTCTAGAATCTGATGTTCTGAGGAGTTGCACTTTAGCAACTCACTTAATTATTTATTTGATAACCAACATCAACAATAATAATAATTGTCAATATCTTATAGTCTAATCAAAAGTTATTTAATAGTAAATAATATTCCTGTAAACAATTATCAATCAATAATAGTAAGTTTAAAATACATAAATAGTATTTATATCCTCAAAATGCATAAATATATACTTCATGATTATAAAATGTATTCTATTTTATTTTATCAAAATGTCCCGCTTCACAAAATTATTCCTAGTTATCCTACTAAAATATCCCACTAGCAAAAAATTATTTCACTTTAGCAATTATCCCACTTCGCACGAAAATATCCAAATTGACTAATACCGCCAAACCAAAGATTGCAGTAGCGTTCAAATTGAACAGCATATTTTAATTCAAAAAAACCTCTAACATTAGAAACAGTCTTCGAGTAGCCCTTTGAAAACTGAATATTAGATATTTTATGCTTTTGTTTTTTTCTTTTCCTTGTTTGGGCTATCAGGAGCACTGCCAAATTAGTTGTATTAAAAAAAAGAAAAATCAAAATTCGCTCCTGTTGCGAAATCAAAGCCCACGATAAGATTAAGACACGGCCTCTTCAAATGAGTGGCCGGGGACAGTGAGGGGTCCATTTTTGTACTTTGTACAATAAGTTCCAAAACAGTGAAAAGAAAAGGGTAAATTTCACAAAAACCTCTAAACGTTTTGCACTGTTTCCATGAAACCCTCTAAAGTCTATTTTTCCACACTAATTTTTCCCACGAACCTCCCTAACTTTCCTATGAAATCTCAACCTTCTTTTTTCTTGCGCACAGGTCAAGATCCAAGATCCTGATCATCTTATATATTCACCATTGAATTAATATTGCTTCTGATGTTAGAAAATTATGAAATCATCTAAGATGGTTTACTCATCCGAGCTGATTCAATTGAAGATATATTTTTTGTTGTTCAAGAGTCATTACACGGATCTCTAGAGCTGGACCGAACCGTGAACATGGATTATGGTCCAAGACTAACGGTGTTAAAGTTCGAAAGTTTTTTCGGGAAAGTGTAAATCTCTAGTGGGAATATTAAATATAAGGATGGGTTAATGATAAACGGTTTACAATTTTAGGGGGGTTATGTGAAATTTTCCCAGTAAAAATTCCCGCTCGTCCAAAGTGTGAGCTCAGCAAGCGGCAACGTGTGCTTGACTTTATGTTGCCAAGAAAATAGAGAGAGAGAGAGGAATACGTCCTTTTGTCCTGATTGTTACTAGGTTTTTGAATCCTTGTGAATACGATGGGCCCAATTGCCACCGTGGACGTATCTCTAATCGTCATTGCACGTGGCATTTTCTTATTGGTTAACTATATTATACGCGATATGATGGCCAATCCTAGCATGAGAAAGGATATGACAGGATAACTAACTGCATTTTGATTGTGACCATCGAATTAGTACACAAAACAACGGCTGAAATCTATTATCAACTTTAAAAATTGCAGTCTGGATTGTAAAATAATTTCATGTTCAATGTCTTGATTTTAAATGATGAGCGAACAAGAAAATAGATGTGAAAAATACAAACTTGGTGATGTATATCCAGAGTTTGAATTTGAAGAACCACTTGCTTAATTATCTCAGTTTAGATGCTATAATAATATCATCTCTTCGCAAGATATTGATAAGAGATTGGGGTAGAGAACCCATTTCATCATTTTGCACAGGGAAAAAAATAAATTTATGTCTGATAAATTGCAATACTTCTTATATTATATCAAGTCAATGAACAAATGACATGTAAATTTTACATCAAGCTATAATAGCATCTATATTGTATCGAATTACCAATTTAAGGACCATAATGAAAAATAATCATATTCAACGGGTAACAAGCATGAAAATTATTGCCACATATACTATTTTGATATTACAAACAATCACACTCTTAAATTAAAATTAAAACACACATGTCGATGCTCATATTCCTCTAAAATACTACAATAAAGCTATGCTCATGAACGTATCAATATCTCAAGGGGCTATTTGGTTCACCAAAAATTTATGGACCTAGGATGTAAAGGCACCCAAAAAAATTTGTTCAAAAAAGAAAAAGTAATAAATGTTTTTAACAAAATGCCAAAAACACCCAATTTGCCAAATCTTTTATTTTGGAGAGGAATTCGGGTGAAAAGCTGGCAAACACCCTACCACATCACCACCCACCCAAAGATTGGGTATGATTACACAATTTACCAAATAAGAGATTATATATTCCAAGATTTGTATTCCTATTATCATTTTTAGCCAAACATAAACTTTAGCAATTCCGACGCATATACGCAAACCAATAAATTTGGTATCTCGACTCACAAAAAAAATAAAAAATAAAAAATAAATTTGGTATCTTGAGAGGGTATCTCACGCGGCCCACAGAACCAAGCGGCCCACGGCACAAAAAGAACGCGCCAAAATAAGAAAAGCTTTCAATATTTAACGCTGGGCCCCACCGCCTCACACGAAAACATAAAAGAAGAGGAGACGGCGAGGGGAGCATCGAAAATGCCATTGAGATCTCGAGCTTTGCAGCGATCAATGGAGCTCGGCTGCTCGGTGTCCCGCTCTTGCTCTCTCCTCAATCGCTTCTCCTTCCTCTTCGTCGTCGTCTTCGATCGCGAGCGTCAAGTTCGGCACGAGAGAAGCTAGGGCGAAAGAACCGAGCGGCCGCCGGTGGAACGGAGTTCGGGCTTCGGTCGAGGGGAGAAGCGAGGGGAGCATCGACGACGCTCGAGGCGGCGGCGGCGGCGGGGATCGCCGGAGATCGAGCTTCGCCGCTGGAATCGAGGTCTCGGCGATCGATCGGAGCTTTGGCGGCGGAGGGACGCTGCTGCTGCTGAGATTGCTGTTTGGGAGAAGTTGGGGGCTGTTGTTAGGCTCAGCTATGGGATCGGTGAGATAAAGTTTTTAATTTTTTAATTTTTGGATTTTTAGAAAATATTTCTGAGGAATTTGGTTTTATGGCGGAGGGTTTGTGTATGGAACCAACGGTTGTTATGAGTCTTATCCAGAGGCGCGTTTGTGAAATTCGTGCGGTTTTCTGGGGCTATTTCTGTAATTTAAGTGGGGTTTCAGTATAAAGTTCTTTATTTTTTGTGAGAAAATAGGGAAATTGGTTCTTTTAGTCTCAGGCTTTTGATTTGTTTTAGAATCTCGAGTTTTTAATTTGTTTTTAGTCTCAAGCTTTTGTAGTAAACGGAGCAGATAGTTTGATTTGGAAAGAAGAATGTTTGGTTTAGGGTTGTAGATTTGGAGAATTATTCTTTAATTTGTTTTTCGAAAACTTTTTTGTTCTGCAGCCGTCTTTCTCTATTGACCAACAATTCAATGTTAAACTTCAAAATCTTCATATTTTGAGGCTAGGCGTCAATTTGGCCAAGTTATATGTGAAATTAATTGATTTTAGGGTCTAATTTCAAAGTATTAAAATTTAGTTTCTAATATAACATTAAATCTAATTTAGGTATGCGTGCTGTTGAACTTTCTAATCTTAATAACTGTCCTATAGCTTTTAATCTTTGTGAAATAGTTACCCACTCAACTAGAATTGAGGCTAAAATTCTAAATTTTATAGCATGCTAAATTTACTTTATCATGTGCAGTATAACTATATTTCCCCCTTTTCTTTTGCTGTATTGCAACTAATTGACCCTGTGTTTGTTCTTCCAATTAGGTATCTATGGAGCAATGGCCTTAGCAGGGAATTTCATATGCTCGATCACCGGAGTAGATAATACCGGCGGTTTTGATCCATCGCTTAAAGCTATAGTCGATGGTCTTGGCTATGCGGCTCCCCCAATTATGGCTCTTCTCTTCATCTTAGATGTATGCATTCCCTCACAACTTATCTTGAATTCTACTTGCCATAAATGGTTCCTGAATATATATTTGAATTGGTAATTTCTAAGGAATTTTTACTAATAGATAAATGAAGGACTATCAATTTGTTGTTTAACTCGTATTTGTGATTAACCTTCTCGAAAGCTAGTTTTCTAGGCTATTGAAACATGTTTTGGAAAGTTGGTCTCAAGAGACAGCCTATTAGGAATGTTAATTCTGTCGAAATTGTATGTAGCATATTTGACAAGGACTTTGATTGATAGATTACTTATTAAGACCAACTCAACTTTGTTACCCATACAACAAAAAACTTACTAAAAAAAAATTGTGGGGTTTGAGCTCATACCAGAAATGATAATTGAGCAGGAGCGAAATAAGCCACAAAAATGGAAGCTGACTCTTTCAAAAGAAGGCTTGCCTCTAATACTGAATTGAATGTATTGAAATCAGCCTACTAGTAAGAAGGTTGTCAACTACTTCTTGTAGTTGTGGTTAACTTTTTCGAAAGCAAGTTTACCTGGCCCCTGAAATACTTACTGAAAAGGTTCCTTTCAAGAGACAACTCATAGGAATCTTAATCCTATCGAAATTGGGTTTGTAGTGTATCTGACGAGGACTTCAAATGTAAGAATTCCCTGTTAAGACCAACTTACCTTTGTCGCCACTACAACAAAAATCTTACTGAAATTTAGTATGAAAACTTTGTGGGGTTTGATTGCATACCTGAAAATGAATTGTACGTGCGGAATAAGCCACAAAAGTGGAAGCTGACTCTTTCGAAAGAAACCTTGACTCCAATTCTGGATTGAATGTGTTTCTATTTAAACCAAAAAAAAAAAAAAAAACTGGATTGAATGTATTAACATCAGCATACCTAAAAGTTTAACCTTAATCATATTAATTGAATTGTCAAGCACTCCACTTTTGGAGATAAATTGTCAAATGTTCTTAGACTTTAGATTCCTCTTTTTGAATTTGAAATTTGTATCACATGTTCTTTTAGTAACAATATGTATAACATGTTAGATTTGGATCTGATACTTTCTGATTCACATTGATATTTGACTAGAATAGACTAAAAGAAAGATGTGAAACTTAAGTTGTAATTGATTTATGTTTGACCTGTCATCTGCAACACTTTCTTTTATATGTTAAACTTGCAATTCAATTCATCTTAATATTTGACCCGGATACTGATTCACATTGATATTTGAAGAAAGATGTGAAACATAAGTTGTAATTTGATTCATGTTTGACCTGTCATTTGCAGCACCTTCTTTTATATGTTAACCTTGCAATTCAATTCATCTTAATATTTGACCCACTTATTAACAAGAAAATTACCTTAAATCTACGTTTATTTGCACTTTAATACCGAATTTTCACCCTTTTTAACATTGATACCCTGAAGTTCTATTTTGACAATTTTCTACCCGAAGTTTTCAAATTGACATTGATTTGACAATTTGATACCCGAAAGCCCCAACTTTGATCCTCACTTTCTCCAAACTCAAAAAACTGAAATTTGGAAGTAAACTTGTTTCTCATTCACATTTATATGTCTATAGATTCTTAAACAAAATTAATGGCAACTTTTTTGCACTTTTGGGTATCAAATTGTCAAAATAGAACTTCAGGGCGTCAATGTTAGAAAAGGGTGAAACTTTGGGTGCAAGCAACGCTTAAATCTAGAATAGATTTTATTGAAAATTTTCTCGCAAGATGCTAAGGTCCAAAATGCAAAATTTTTGTATTAATCTTAAGTGATCACAACAGGATGAGGTGGTGAAGTATTCACCCCATGCTCGAGCAATTAGAGATGTGGAGGATGAGGAGCTTAGGAGTTTTTTCTATGGCATGTCACCTTGGCAGGTACGTATTAACCTTAACACTCATTCATGTTGTCATGTATACCAATGACCAATGATACTTACCTCTGAATTTTTGCAGTTTATTCTCATTGTTATTGCAAGCTCAGTGGGAGAGGAGCTTTTCTATCGTGTCGCTGTGCAGGTGAGCTTTAACATGGATGGTGTAATCATTTTCCACGTTTTCTCCATTTCTCTGCTCACTTCATTATCTAGTAAATTAGTCGGAAAATAAACTAATTTCATTCTTTATGTATCATACCCAACAAAGTTTGAAGAAGGGAAGAATGCTTAGGTTTCATCGGGGTTAAATCAAAGAAAGCTGGTTTTCCATTAAATCGTAGTCATATATTGGTTAGACTTGAGAGTACACTGAAAATATCGTCAGTCTTATTGAGCCTAACCACAGTTTGAAACTTGTACAAGTTGCCAAAAATGGTTCCTTCATCATGAAAATCATAGAAGTGTCTCAAAACAATTACGATAAAAGTACTAAATGTTAGAACATAAAAGTATAACCCTCAACCCTCACTACAACTTCGGAGTTTTGGTGTAGTGGCAGGTTCCTTTGACATGGTATTCGAGCAACCCGGATTCAATTCCCACCGGTCATGAATTTAAAGTGGATTAAAAAAAAATTTGATATTGCTGCTTAAGTCCATTTCTCGGCCCATAAAAAGGGCACTCAACCTGAGAGAGCATGTTGGCATATAAAAACATAACCATCACTACAACTTCGTAGTTTTGGCGTAGTGGTAAGATACTTTGACCCTAAAGTTATAAGAAAAAAAAATCAGAATTTTATACAAGAGAAAAAGCATGAGTTTACAGTTAAGATGCTTTCCAGCTTAACGATAATTTCTCTGCTTCACAATATTACCTTTCTCAATTTGTTGAATCCTTCTTTTATTACAGGGCTCATTGGCTGATATATTTCTGAGGGGGACTGAACTTGTGAAAGACTCACGTGGCATCGCTTCTATGGTATGCTTATTGTCCTACTATTTCTATGAAATTCTGCATAAAGTAGTCATAAGTATGTATTTCTTCTTTATGATTTCACAAAATTTTTGAAATCCTAATATTTGTGGGTTATTGTAGACTGGTATGCTGCCTCTTTTTGTTCCATTTGCTCAAGCATTTGCCGCTGTGATAACAGCTGCCCTTACTGGATCTCTCTACTACATTGCAACTGCACCAAAAGGTAGGTGTTTGTCTGAGCTATCACGGTATCACCTATATGTATTTTTCATTGAGCAATTGCACATACTATGTCGTAATCCGTTTTGATTCATTTCCTATTTGGTTCTGTTGCAGACCCTACTTATGTGGTCGCACCGGTATTGCAGTCTCGTTCAGGCCGAGAAGACCTCAAGAAACTTTTTGCAGGTCAGTGCCACCACATACTCTAATGGGGAAGTTTACAATTAGAAAAATTATTTCTTTCCCCTTTATCTTCCATGCACTTCTATATGTGTTGTAAAATTGCAGCCTTGAATAGTCACTGTTTTTTGTGTGTATTTAGTCATTGGATGGATATACTCTTGTACAATATGAGCTAGTTATCCATCAGACCGTTTCAACAGCTCACCGGTTTATGTTACTTTTTGGAGTTGTGGCATCTGATTGTATTGTGCAGGCTAACCCCCTGAGTCACGGATATGAAAATTTATATGTTATGTAGAAGGGTAAATCTGTAATTATACACGAGCCTGTAGCCCTAGTCTCTATATCTGTATACATGGTCACCTTGTAAATTTAACTTTGTCAGATAGAAAGAAAAGAAACCCTAGTGCAGCCGTGGTCGAGGCATCTTTCTGGACCACGAAAATCCATGTCTTCTGTGATTGCTTTTTGGGTCTTTTCTGACCTGAAAATTTGGGGCAGAAGCTGAGTAGCCACTTTCAAAGCAACATTTCTGTTGAACTAAAGTTTATTTATTTATTTATTTGTTTTTGAGTAACCTGTTGGAGTAATTAAAGTTCAACCAGCTAGAAATTAAAGATGGGAACAAATCACGCGAACCGTTGCGGGATTGCTTACTAGTCTGAATTTAGCATGCTCAGTTTGAAGCTAAGATGGCAATAGCTGCACACTGCTGCTGCCTCTTACTCTGTATTACATTGTCAAAAGATAATACTGTCTGGACTCTGTAGATAGTATTTTAGACCTTGATGCATCTGTCACAAGTTAGTGTACTAGATGTCTGACTTTGGATTATGTTATGCAGCTTGGTATGAAAGAAGGCAAATGAGGAAGATATATTCTCCACTTCTAGAAGGACTGTTGGCTCTGTACCTTGGCTATGAGTGGATTCAGGTAATTTGCATCACCAAATTTGTTTTTTGGGTGTTTTTCCATGACAAACTCCACACTCATTAACCGCTAAAAAAAGTTGTTTTTAAATGACATTTTCAAGCTATTGCAGACAAATATACTCCCACAACATTACACTTTCAAACGATTGTAGATGGATACTATTCTTATAACATTACATTTTCAACTGATTGCAACCACATATTCTTATGACATTAAATTTTGAAATGATTGCAGACCGATAATATTCTTGCACCTATGATCACACATGGTATATACTCCGCTGTTGTTCTTGGGCACGGGCTATTGAAAATTCATGATCACCAACGAAGGTTGAGAAATAGAATAAATCAAGTCAGGGTGGAAGCAAAAAGTTCCAACAAATTATAGAGCTTGGTTGGTAATTCTCCAATACTCAAGAAGAAGTTGGAAAGCTTGGCCCTATGATTTTTCTACCAGTACATTGCAACATAGTCTGGTGATGTCAAAGCAGCAAGCAATGCACAGAGTGTATAAAACCATTACTGCCGAAAAGTGTGGTAACAAGAAATAATAATTTTGTATACAAATGATATAGTGTTAATGTATAGATGATATGATTTTGTATTATGCCCTAGTTCAGGTATAAACACAGAGAGTTCATGTTATCTGATGCCCTGCTGTAAATATATCAGCCCATCGGCAATTTCTGGAATTCATACACTATTATCAATAGTTTTATTTGTAGAGACATCTTCTATAGTATGTGAATTTAGCTATTTAGATGAGGGATCAATAAAGTAGGTGGATATTTGAATTTCGAGTATTCAAGTCATAAAATAGCTATAAAGTTCACTACTAAAGACAAAGAGGTCATATATAATCATGAGACAACTGTGAGACATATGATGCATGATACTATTGATATTGTGAATTCTAATAATGACATTGCCACATTGTTTATTGTTGGCCCCATAAATTTTCAATGATCCTACGAATCACTCCTATAAGAGTGGGATGATCTACACCATAAATAGAAGATCTAACCCTCTAATAACTCGTAAATGATATAGATCACCCATTTCTATGGGGGTGTTCTGATAGAATTCTTACTCATGAATTTTGGGTCAAAAAAGAAACACTCTACTAATGAATACTATAGAAAAGGGTGATCTATATCATTCACGAGTGATTAGATGGTTAGTTTAGGATTGTGTTTATAGTGTAGACCATCCCACTCTTATATGAGTGGTTTTGATAGGATTACAACTGAAAATTCATGGGACCAACCATAAGACAAGGTGACACGTGTCATTTTCTTGGGATTTCAATGATATCAATGACTGTTATAAAGATACATCATCTGTCTCATAGTTGATCTCATGATTATATATAACCCTCTTGTCTTATTGACAACTTTATAGCTATTTTTATGACACAAAATTACTCGACATTCAAATATCCATATATAATTTAGATTGATCCCTCTTTTCTATGAGGTGTTCTAATAGAATCCTTACTCATGAATTGTGGATCCAAAGAAGCACTATACTAATAAATACTATAGAAAGGGGTGATCTATTCATTGTTGATTAGAGAGTTAGTTTAGGAATTATAAATTTTCTATTTATGGTGTAGATCATCTCACTTTATAGGAGTAGTATGATAGGATTACTATTGAAAATTCATGAGACCAATTATAAGACAAGGCTATACTTGTCATTTTCATTTTCTTAGGATTTCAATGAATATCAATGATTATCATAAAACAGTTCATCTGTCTCACAGTTAGGCTAATGATTATATATAACCCTCTTGTCAACTTTATAGCTATTTTATGACGAAGTTATTCGACATTCAAATATCCACCTATACTTTAGATTGATCCCACATAATTATGAGGGACCCTAATTATAAACTCGATAACTACATGTATAATTTTAGTTTGACTTTCGTAAGTTTAGATTCAGTACAAGATCCAAATGCAGTCCAATTCTGACTTAATTGTTTACTATTCGGATCCGACCCAAAATGTGGTTGATCAAGAATTAACCCAAACTTGAGTTTCAAACCCAAAAACGACCAGTATTTGGTTTTTTTAAAAACAAATTCATAAGTCTCCAAATTTCCAAAATCATTTCTTTTTCGTTCTGTTTGATTAAAAATGGAAAGTTGTACATGAGAATCTCTGAAAAATCCACAAGAGGAAATAATGGGCTAAAATTTAGAAAACCCTTTAATGTTAGACAACTATCAAATAATTCTCCAAAATATCAAACCCCTTAAATTTAGGGTTCTCAGAAAACTCCTCCAACTTTTAATATTTTTCAAAAGGCCCTAATGACGTTAACCACTATTTTCACACGGTGGATAATATTATGCAGGAGACATTTTTGCCAATGAAAATTAAAACATTAAAGTCCAAGGCGAGGTTTTATACAAACCCGAACTTAAGGTGCCGCTTGGCAAGGGTTTAAGAGAAGGGTTAAGGAGAAGGATTAACTTAGTTAATCCATCATGAGGGGTTAAAATAACTTAATTCGGTTTGGATTAGATAGTTAACATGAAGGGTTAGTTTTTGTGTTTGGCAAAACAAAAGGTTTAAGGAGGTTAATCCCGCCTAATAGTTTCAAAATACCAACTTTAGCCTTATTGAAAATAAGGATCTTTTAATAATTATTATATTAAGGTAACTTCAACTAGAATTTACATTCATCTAAATCATGAAAATGTTCTCATTTTGTATTATTTAAATAAATGATTGTTGAGAAGGCTAGTAAAATTCAATAATCTAAAATCGAAACTATTCTAAATATTTTAAAATAATACTAACATTGAATCTATAATTCTAAAGTTGAAATAGTTCCATATATTTTGACAAATATATAGCATATGTTAATTATACTCATTCACATATTTTCTAAGTAGAAGAGGATGAAACTAAGAACATAACTTGGAAGTATCTTTATTAATGACTTCCTTTGGGATGAAGACAAATAAAGCAACAAATAAATTTCTCTCCACCATGTGTTTTTCCCTGCATCCAAAATACCTTTTGACATAAATTTTCCTCCACCGAGGTATATCTTCCTGTCATCACTATGTTTTGTTAATAATTTTTTCATCAAATGACACCCACTGCCCTGAGAGGAGGACTAAAGTTAGTCCGCCTGCCTCGGGATTAACCCGTGAAAGGACGGGTTAAATAGGGCTCATCATCACGTGAGGGTTTACAAACCCATTGAATATTTTGTTGTTTGGAGGGTTAATGAGGGTTAAACCTCTTAACCCCTCTATTAACCCATTGCCAAACGAAGCCTAAGGGGTTTTGAATTTTAAAAGTGAAGGGGGTTAATCTGAGAAACGCCCAAAGAACGGTTTTACGAAATTTATGGCAACTCCCCCTTGAAAGCGGGGTGGAGGACAATGAGAAGTCCAAAAAGGTCAAAAAGAAATCCATCGTAAATCCTTGAGTGGGTCCCACTTACCAATAAACCCCTCTTTCTCCAAACAAAATCCGCACTCTCTCTAGATCTTCACAAAAATCCAATGGGAATCCTGCGAAGGATCGGATCCATTCTCGGATTCTTAAGGGGCGAGCCCCACGGCGGCGATGAGGAGGACGATGATCGGACGGCCGACAGCGCTCCACGTCGCCCCACCCGAGGGGTCAGCGCCCCGGTCCCCACGCCGCCGCCGCCGCCGCCGGCGAAGCCCGTCGCCGGGCCCGTCATCGTTCCCTGCAATCTCGGCGAAGGCGGAGTTCAGGTGCTTTGTTCACTTCTTTAGTTAGGTTTTGCTCTGAGCTAGTTTTGGAAACCCTAGCATTTTTCAAGATTGCATTTTTTTGGTTATTATTTAATCGCTGAAAAATTAGTAGAGTGAATATATGATTGGTGCATTTGAGCTTTAACATGAGATCCCAATTTGGAATTATAAGTGAACTTCGCTTTGTGGATCGTCCTTGAAATGCTATCCTGAAGTTCTTAAATTTCTCTTGAAAACATTTGCGGATTTTAAAGGTAGAAGCTATCTGTGCTTTGTAGTGAAAAGACAGTGGAATTGCATTGCGAATTCAGGCGAGAGTCTGCGATTGGTTTTTCGATAACGGGTTGTTTATCACCCTCCCGAAGCACCAAAAATCTAAAGTTGTGATCAGGATTGAGGGTTATAATTTTATACTCGAAAATGCACGGCAGGTTGATCGCACTTTTTCAGCCGTTTTGAACATGGTCTTTTGTAATGTGAGATTGATCTGCGGGATTGTTTTCTATCATCTTTGGGAAAGTGTTTTCTTGAGATATGAAGATATTTTCTCTTGTATCTCTCTTCTGAAGTTGCTTCCCTTTCATTTGTTGCCTACTTTTCAGACAGATGTTGCTGTGTCTTTATTTTATTTTATTTTTCCACTTTGTTTGTTGCTTTCCTGTCACTTCTCCTAGCTGGCACATTTGAACTCCATTACATATGCCTAACTATTTCAATCAGTTCTCATTTAGCCTCACTAGGAATAATGCTTTAGAGAATCGCTCGTTTTTATACTATTTCTTAGTATATTGCCACTGATCTATATCAATATCTTCATTATATCTATGCTCACCTTTTTTTGATATTTTTAGAGTGTAAAATTTTGATCCTCAACCCTGATCACAATTTTAGAGTTTTGGTACAGACTGTGGATGAGACTTTTAACATGTCATATGAGTAACCCAGGTTCAAACTCCACCGACCCTTGAATTTGAAGTGGATTGAATAAAACATATATCACTGCATGAGTTCGGGTTTCAGCCCATGAAAATGGTGATTAACCTGCTGGCATGTTAGAGTAAAGTTATAATCCTCAACTGTGATCACAACCAGTGCCATCAAAGGTGCGCGATTCACTGCTTATGTACGTGATCGGTGATGTGGCGTACATCTGATGTGACAACGCCTTTTGCTCCTCGCAAGCACCCTGTGCTTTGCGCATAGCTATGTTGCATGGGTACCGGTGTGGATGCGGGTACCGTATGGGTACGGGCATGGGACCCTACAAATTTATAAAAGGTAGGGTATGGGGACACGGCTATATAAATATTCACATACACATATTATATATTGGAATCAGTAATTTATATGAGAAAAAGGATAATTATTAAAATTCCTATAACAAATTTGTGTTTCTTTTATTATGTGGATTATAAATTGGAAAATCACTAGTTTTTGAACTAGACATCCAAACGACTTGCAAAATCATAATTCAGAAGCTGACCTATGTCCAACGAGTTTTAAGAAGTGGATGTGAAGTGTAGAATATATGTCCAAAAAATGTATGACAGATGTTCTAAATTAAAACATGTATTGTATAATGGAGTACATGCTCGAATAAATGTAGGCATATATGCAAGGAGTGTCTAAGGAGTTTGGGTGCAGTGCGTGTCGAATGCGGATATAGCTTGATTAGAAGTTCCTAGGTAACATAGGCGATAGCGTATGTAAGGCATAGCCTTGTACATTTTGTTCTTTAATATTTCAATTGGGTTTTATACCCAACGACCCCTATCCCAAGAAAGCAAAATAAACTCAATGGACATTTTAGTGGCCTGATTGAGGATCCTAAGGAGTCCTTGTATACTATTTGATATTAGTCTTGAGTTAACTTTCAATTTAGAAAATTATGAACTTTGCTACTATGTTTGATGTGTTAGCATTAGAAATTAAGACACTATTTTTGATTTGGTAACATATTATTTATCTTGACATTAATTTTTATGTGAAAAGTACATAAACATGTTCTTTCGTGTTTGATTATCTATCTTGAAAAATTATGTGTGTGTGTGCCTTGCTTCACTCAGGCGGGCACATCTTGTTGCTCCTAGCATTATCGCATCTTGATAAGAAACTTTGTGCCTTGCATTGTGCCTTGTGCATTGATAAGACTTTTAGATCTTTGATACTTTGAAAGGGACTTTTAATAGATATGTTGATCCACAATGCCTTGCCAGGATTATGACTATCCGAAGAGTTTTCCTTAAATTTCACGGGTATTGACTATTAACAACAAATTTCTCATGAAAAACCTACCTATTAAGTCATAGGATTTTAAAGGTAGAAGCTATCTGCACATTATAGAGAAAAGATATAGAGCTACATTATGAATTCAGGCAAGTTCGTGATGCATTTAAACAAAGTTTTAGTGCTCAGTTTAATCATCTTTGATAGATTTTTGTTGAAATTTCTATTTTCTCCAGATGAATTCTAAGATCGCCATTCCCCATGGATTAATCAGAATGAAGGTTAATCATCTAGGTAACCTGTAAGGGTGAACTAATGTTGTTAGCAATCACTTAAGTATTAAGCCATCTTAAGAGTGTCATATAAATATGCATTTGACACCTCCTGTGTACTGATGGAATAAAAGAAATAAAAATGATAGTATGTTGCATCATTGCATTCGAATCCCTACTTAACTCAATAGTCACCTTTTTTGCCCTATGTTGTCTTTGTCTCATTTTCCTTATCTGTTTGGATATTTGGAGATTGGCTGACTGTCGAGCTAGAGTTTTAAGCTTAAGGCGCACTCTAGAACACTCCTGAGGTGCTCTTGTTTGTCCAATTCATTTTCTTTTCTCATGTTGATTTAATTCATGAAATTGATTGATCATAGAGCTGAAATTTTAAGCGGAAAGCTGGGATTTCTTTGGCCAACCACAATCTGTCTTCGAATTGCTTGTAACTATTGATGCGGACAATGTGGAATTTTATCTGTATCCAAGTTGATCCTTGTTTCAATGGAAGTAATAGTCACAAGATCGATTCTTACTATGATCTAACCCAATCTTATCCCCACTTATGATGGATAGAATGTTGATATTGAAATCGCCATCCAAACGCAACCTGACGAGAACTGGACCTAACCCAAACACTGCAGGAAATTTCCTTTTAATTGTGTACACCACTTGGTATCTAGGGTCAGTATAACTTACCTTCAATACTCCCCATTCACGGTAGAAGTTATCATTTTGACTAGTGATTTTGAAGCTTGATTGACCTATTTAGTAAATGACAAGGTAGATTTGTTATGTAGTCCTGTGACTCTGTTAAACTTGTAAACTGCTCAAAGTATTCTGTACTTGAGCCCTAAAGATGTCATAATCTCACATTCTATTATTATACTGTTTTGTTAGAGGTTATCCCATTGTTTCATGTCATGCCTTATGCAAATACGGAAAAGAAGTGCCAATCCTTACCAGATGAACCATCCATTTGAGTATGGGCTACTGCCCTATACACCTGGCCTTGAAAGAGACTGTTAACCGTGTAAGCTGATGGCTATCCAAACCAAAACCTTACAAAGAATTGACTCAACCCATAGCTTGATGATCAGGATTTGCCAAAAACTTCACACCTGATGCCTTCAGGAAGGTGTGAGGTCTGAAAATGCAACCCTTGTCATTGATGCCAATGCTTAGGTGAATTTTTTTAAAGCCATATATTTCATAAGTGTATGTTATGTATTAAATTTCTGTCATTTCCTTCAGTTATTTAAGGCAGCTTATCAGGGCTTTCAGCAACAAAGCATGGTGGATATAGTCAAACACAGAAGTTACCTTCTTGCTAATGATTGTTTCTTTCGTGTTGTTGTACTTCTTTCTTTGCTTTCACGCCTTTATCATCATCATGGAACACGGAAAGAGATATATAATTATAATCACATTTCAATGCCACTTCCATTGCTTCCGTTCTCTGGTCCCATACGTAAAAACAAAAAGTTAAATGTCATGAAGAAATATATTAGATCCATAACTGTTAATTGATAAGTATCAAAATTTAACAACCATTGCTGCATTAACTGAAATTTCCCACAAGATATATGTTTGTTTCCTTGTGCATAGGTTGATCTAGTCAGAAGCCAGGGTACATCGAGTATTTGTGATCTTTTTAAGTTAGTCTCTTTCTTACATCATGCCTCGTGGATAAATGCAATTTTAAGCATTGATTTCAATCTGTGTACTCGTTGTAGTCTAGAAATTCTTGATATTTCATAGTTGCTCTTTGTGGGAAGTTTTGGCAAAAATTTTAAGCTGCTTTCTATGAAAGTTTGCTCCTAAACAATGTCATCTTTATGGTCAAACTTAAAAGACTTAGTTAGACTGGGGTTTCAAGTTATTGCTATGCTCATCATGGTACTCATTTCAAGTTTATCTGTACTCTTTGACTCCATAGAGAGTCTTTCTTTTCCTGAATATAGCCACCTGAATAGATTCTTCTGAGTTGGGTTTCTTCAAGTAAAGCTACTCATATAAGTGGCTAAAGATATTCCTTTGACTTAAGTACAGTAAGGGTCGTGCTAAGCTGAGCGCAGGTCTAACGAGAAGCCAATACAGGAAGTGTACTAGACCGAATATGGGTCTGGAGAAGATTGCAAAATTATTGAGCGATCAGTTTTTTTTGAAGATAGGAATTTAAAGATCTTCGTCTGTGGCTCTGTTTTCTTTGGTTCTGTTTGTTAAAATGGGATTAAGATTGAGATACATGCTTCGAATACTTGACAGTAGGGTTACGTTTAGTAACTGAATTTGTATCTTTGCTGGTACGCCAAGGAACTTTCAAGTGCATATTCTAGTTTGTTTTTGAGAAATAAAAGATTTGCATTGCTTGCTCTTATATCATCGAGCAGGATGCTCAGGTTGCAGATAGTGAACGGTGACCTGAAGCTTCTTTTGTTTATCATCACTAGCTGAAGCTTCTTTTGTTTATCATCACTAGCTGAAGTTTCATTTCTTCATCATCACTAGCAGGGATACTTTTTGACACTTAAATCAAAGGAACGTGAGATTGAATTTTCGTTTCTTCGAGGATCTTGTACGCTTTGTTCTCCTATATTCGGTCTGCCAATTATAAGGTCTCTCATTTATAAATTCTGCACTAGCATAGATTGCTTGAAGGAACCGAGCCAATGCATTTGGATTGCGCTTGAACTTGCATCGGATTTGAGCTTGTCGTATTTACCTCCTTCCATTTATAGGATGTTACAGGTAGGGTTTAGGGTTCAATCTTTTCCCCTTATTAGAAAGGTATATTATTTTTACATCATTCTTTCTTCTGAGAGATGGAAATGCTCAAATTTTCCATATTTTTTGTTTTTGGGTTTTTTTTGGGGATCTAGTGTTAGGTTGTGTCTGAGCTTTGTAGGATAGCCATGGAGCCTTACAATTTTCAACTTATTCATCTTTCTGTGTGAGTGATGCGTTCCTAGTATAGTATAACCATTTTGCAACTATCCCCCTCTTTCCTTCCAACTTTTACATGGGAGATGAAAGGACTAGTGCAATGAGGTATCCTTGTGCTATCACAGTCTTTCATACATTACATAAGCTAACATGATCTGGTCTGGAAAAGATATGTTAGTTCTCTTGAGCTTATCTGAATACAAATTCTATGTGACACTCTTGATATATGACCTTATGATAGCTATGCCAGTTCATAATCTCACATTCTATTATTATACTGTTTTGTTAGAGGTTATCCCATTGTTTCATGTCATGCCTTATGCAAATACGGAAAAGAAGTGCCAATCCTTACCAGATGAACCATCCATTTGAGTATGGGCTACTGCCCTATACACCTGGCCTTGAAAGAGACTGTTAACCGTGTAAGCTGATGGCTATCCAAACCAAAACCTTACAAAGAATTGACTCAACCCATAGCTTGATGATCAGGATTTGCCAAAAACTTCACACCTGATGCCTTCAGGAAGGTGTGAGGTCTGAAAATGCAACCCTTGTCATTGATGCCAATGCTTAGGTGAATTTTTTAAAGCCATATATTTCATAAGTGTATGTTATGTATTAAATTTCTGTCATTTCCTTCAGTTATTTAAGGCAGCTTATCAGGGCTTTCAGCAACAAAGCATGGTGGATATAGTCAAACACAGAAGTTACCTTCTTGCTAATGATTGTTTCTTTCGTGTTGTTGTACTTCTTTCTTTGCTTTCACGCCTTTTATCATCATCATGGAACACGGAAAGAGATATATAATTATAATCACATTTCAATGCCACTTCCATTGCTTCCGCTCTCTGGTCCCATACGTGAAAACAAAAGTTAAATGTCATGAAGAAATATATTAGATCCATAACTGTTAATTGATAAGTATCAAAATTTAACAACCATTGCTGCATTAACTGAAATTTCCCACAAGATATATGTTTGTTTCCTTGTGCATAGGTTGATCTAGTCAGAAGCCAGGGTACATCGAGTATTTGTGATCTTTTAAGTTAGTCTCTTTCTTACATCATGCCTCGTGGATAAATGCAATTTTAAGCATTGATTTCAATCTGTGTACTCGTTGTAGTCTAGAAATTCTTGATATTTCATAGTTGCTCTTTGTGGGAAGTTTTGGCAAAAATTTTAAGCTGCTTTCTATGAAAGTTTGCTCCTAAACAATGTCATCTTTATGGTCAAACTTAAAAGACTTAGTTAGACTGGGGTTTCAAGTTATTGCTATGCTCATCATGGTACTCATTTCAAGTTTATCTGTACTCTTTGACTCCATAGAGAGTCTTTCTTTTCCTGAATATAGCCACCTGAATAGATTCTTCTGAGTTGGGTTTCTTCAAGTAAAGCTACTCATATAAGTGGCTAAAGATATTCCTTTGACTTAAGTACAGTAAGGGTCGTGCTAAGCTGAGCGCAGGTCTAACGAGAAGCCAATACAGGAAGTGTACTAGACCGAATATGGGTCTGGAGAAGATTGCAAAATTATTGAGCGATCAGTTTTTTGAAGATAGGAATTTAAAGATCTTCGCCTGTGGCTCTGTTTTCTTTGGTTCTGTTTGTTAAAATGGGATTAAGATTGAGATACATGCTTCAATACTTGACAGTAGGGTTACGTTTAGTAACTGAATTTGTATCTTTGCTGGTACGCCAAGGAACTTTCAAGTGCATATTCTAGTTTGTTTTTGAGAAATAAAAGATTTGCATTGCTTGCTCTTATATCATCGAGCAGGATGCTCAGGTTGCAGATAGTGAACGGTGACCTGAAGCTTCTTTTGTTTATCATCACTAGCTGAAGCTTCTTTTGTTTATCATCACTAGCTGAAGTTTCATTTCTTCATCATCACTAGCAGGGATACTTTTTGACACTTAAATCAAAGGAACGTGAGATTGAATTTTCGCTTTCTTCGAGGATCTTGTACGCTTTGTTCTCCTATATTCGGTCTGCCAATTATAAGGTCTCTCATTTATAAATTCTGCACTAGCATAGATTGCTTGAAGGAACCGAGCCAATGCATTTGGATTGCTTGAACTTGCATCGATTTGAGCTTGTCGATTTACCTCCTTCCATTTATAGGATGTTACAGGTAGGGTTTAGGGTTCAATCTTTTCCCCTTATTAGAAAGGTATATTATTTTTACATCATTCTTTCTTCTGAGAGATGGAAATGCTCAAATTTTCCATATTTTTGGTTTTTGGGTTTTTTTTTGGGGATCTAGTGTTAGGTTGTGTCTGAGCTTTGTAGGATAGCCATGGAGCCTTACAATTTTCAACTTATTCATCTTTCTGTGTGAGTGATGCGTTCCTAGTAGGGGTGCAAAACGGTCCGGATATATCCGGACCATGAACCGTATCCGCTTAGAAAGCGGATATGGTAGGGAAAATTGAAACCGGTCGGATATGGTTTCGATACGGTTTGGTTTTGGTTTTTCATCCCGATACTTTTCGGATATGGTTTTCTGATCGGAATGCGGATACGTTCTGATATCCGGATACGGTTTCGCACTTTTCCGATACGGTTTCGCACTTTTGTTGTTTGATTTTCATCCTGATATGATTTCTAGATACTTTCGAATAAAAATGGATATAGCTCGATATCCTGATACGTTTTGCACTTTTTGTTGTTTGGATTAAACTTGAGAATTACATGAGGACTAGTATTTATATCTATGAGGTGACATTTTATATGGTTGAATAAACTTATCTTGATTATGTTTAATAGATGAATGTTTTTAGTTATATTTAGTGTGCGAAATATTATAATCATATGTATTTTTTGTCATATCCGATTCATATCCGTTTCCCAAATATCCGATTAATATCCGTATTGTATCCTGATCCGCTTATCTAATATCCGAACCGTATCCGCTTCCGCTTAGTGCGGATATGGTTATGTTTTTTCTTACCGATGAATATCCGTATCCGTATCCGTATCCGCTTTTAGAAAGCGGATATGGATATGGTAAGTGTCATATCCAACCGTATCCGAACCGAATGCACCCTAGTTCCTAGTATAGTATAACCATTTTGCAACTATCCCCTCTTTCCTTCCAACTTTTACATGGGAGATGAAAGGACTAGTGCAATGAGGTATCCTTGTGCTATCACAGTCTTTCATACATTACATAAGCTAACATGATCTGGTCTGGAAAAGATATGTTAGTTCTCTTGAGCTTATCTGAATACAAATTCTATGTGACACTCTTGATATATGACCTTATGATAGCTATGCCAGTTCTTAAGCTCACCATTTTCCCTCTGCTTCTCTACCACAAAGCAGGGTTTCAGGTGGTATGGCAGACTTTAGAATTGACGAAGATGGAGATGTTTACCACTTAGATGAAGTCCTGCCACAAGATAGATCTATGTCACAAGAACATAGAACATTACCCAGGTTTGAGGTTAAGTACAACACCAGGCCTGCTCCAGTTCGTAAGCAGGCCATCGCAATCAATGGAAATGTTCATCCAAGTATGGAGTACAAAGGAATGTTACGCTGGGTTTGAAGAACACTCGCTAAATCAGATTCAGATGATCTCAAGGAGAAAGCAGCTGAATCCATGCTTTATGGCAGATAGTCTTCGGTCTGTGGACTCAGCCACTTCAAATGGCAAGGTTGAATTGGTGTTATTCTACATATGTTAAACTAAGCAGTCTGTTCTCCTTTCCTTGCAATCTGTCTAAATATTGTAACAACTTGGCCACTTATTTGTTCAATGACAATGATCACAAAACTTGAACAGACGCACAACATAACACTTATGTACAATGCTTAGTTCCTAATAGTTGCTATACATACGCTCATGGTAAATTTACAGATACTGCTGTACAATATTCTTTTGACATATAAGTAAACGGTAAACAGGTGCCGAGCCCGGCATGTCCCTCTACAGACATGGTTGGCAACCTGCAGACTTGACGATCTGGATATGTTGACTTACTGATTTGGATATGTTGATGATTTGAATGTATATCAGGTTAGCAACACACCAGTCATGCATGACTCAGTTGACTCAAATATTACAGATACTTCTCTCCAACCGGACGAGTGCCCGTTGTTGGATACGTGGGATTCACAGTGCCGGTTGTTGAATACGAAGGTTTGACGGTTCCAGTCGTTGGATATGCAGAACCTACGGTCCCGGAAGTCGGATAAGTCACACCGGTGGTTGGATAAGTAGGAACTCCAGTCTCAGCTGTCGGAACAATGCCAACTTGATGATGTTGGCGATGGCCGGTGAGAGTACCGCCGGCGATGCCGTGGCCGTGGACATCACGAACAGCAGCAGTCTCCTCCTGTGCTCAGCCTTCTCGGTGGAGCTCAGCCTGCTTCGGCCCTCGTGCTTTGCCTCGCCGCTTCTGCATCTCCTTGTCTAGCCTCGATGGGCGCGGTCACCTCCTTCTCTTCGGCCTTGGAGGTGCACTGCTTGAGCTTCTCCTTGGCCGTGCTGGCCATGTCCTTTACCTTTTGCGTTGCAGAATGCATTGTTGAAGTTGTTGGTGAGTGGAGTAGTTTGGATTGGGGTTGGGGATGGCTTGGGATTTATTGACTGTTGAAGGAGAGACTTAGCTGCCAATGTTGTTGCGCATAATTTGAGTCACATGCTGCTTTGGTGCCATTGTAGAGGGCTCTCTACAGGAACCTGTGTGTGTCAGTTATCTGATTTAAGTCGGTAACTTAATTACAGTGTCATCTTTGAGGGTAAATCAGTCAGAAATTTTATCCAAAAGGTCTACCTGCACCAGTAAAACTACATGAATAGTAAAGTTTAGAGTAATCATAACTTCGGGTTTTAGGTGCGGTGGAGTGTAGGAGTTTTTTTTATACCCGGGTATTGAAGCAATCCATGTTCAATTCTCCGTGATCACAAATTTAAAACGAATTTTTGAGTTTCAATTCATAAAAATGCTGCTCAATTGGCAGGAGTATGTCAAAGTTAGAAATATAAATCTCAATCTTCATCACAATTGTTCCTCAAATAATTGAAATTACTATTAAGTCCTTATATTCTCCTGGGTTGTTTCAAGTTAAATGATCACAAGGATTGTGAGACCTAATGACAATTAAAATGGCTTGAGAGACTAATTTCGAAAGAACTTAAGAATTGGGTCGGGGTTTCTAATAGAAATTTTAAGGAATGAGGGACCAATTTTAAAATCGAAGATGTAAGGGACTAATATAAAAAAATTCTATTCCATGAAATAAATAAATAATTAATATTCTATTTGTCATTGATTCTTGGCCCCGCCACTAAATGTACCGGAGGATTCTTTCACGGTAGCAACTTATTAAATATTAGTATCATCATAATAAGGAGTCAATTTTCAAATTTAAAATGCATATCAAAACATTTTAAGCTAACTATTTTGACTTTTAGGTATCATCATGAATCATTATATACAGTTCTATGAAAATTTGTATTGATCTTTATGCTATTTATTTCATACATCTCTAATGCATGATATGAAGTACACATTTTATCAGAACTCTCTGTATGCGAGCGGAAAATTCTTACTCTTTTAATTGGAGAGCAAATTTACTCTTCTGTCCCCCTACTTATTCCATCTAGGGTCAGAACCGTCCACAGAAGCTAACCGCCCACAACTGTTCCGATAAAATGTGTACGCTGTGATATCTAACTCCGAGACATATACATGTGTACCCCATGAATAGTATACATCGTACGTGTCAGTCTCAGACTAAACTCAACATGCATGCTCCGCACCTAGCAACCTAACGTGTCAACGAAACCAATCCCTAAACTCAAATATAAAACCTAATCCATCCTTCACTGTCAGAAAAATACTGCCGATATCACCATCAAAATCTTATCGCTTAAACACCATCAACAACAAAAATGCACGCAGCAAAGGAGAAAGTGAAGGACATGGCAAGCACAGCAAAAGAAAAGGTCACAGAGGGCACAGCCAAGACTCAAGAGAAAGCCGAGAAGGCCACGGCCCACACCCACAAAGAGAGGGAGATGGCCCATGAGAAGGAAAAGGCCCGAGAGGCCGAAGCCAAGGCCCAGCTCCACCAAGAGAAGGCCGAGCATCGGGCCGATACCGCGGCCCATGGGCACGGAGTTGGTCGGGTCCCGCTCACGAAACATGCTCATGGAACTGGACCTGCTGGCACTTACACGGCTCCCGGAGGGACTTACCCCACCGGCGAAAAGTATCTTTAGGTTTTAAGGGTTTTAGTGAATTTGTGGTGTTTATGTTGTTTTGTGTAGTATTTTAGATTTTAGGGTTTTTAGTGAATTTGTGGTATTTTTGTTGTTTTATGTAGTTTCCGTTAGGTGTTTGTTAAAATTGTGTGGTGATTGGATCCTTTTGTTGGATTGAGTTCAGAAACGTATTTGTCCTACTTTATTTTTGAAAATCTTAAATTTTACTTCTCAGACCACAAAATCGATTTGGGTTCTCAACATGTTCACCTCCAAATCTATTATTAAATTTACCCTCCTCCGAGTCTTGACATTTTTAAATATATTATTAGATTGATAGTTTGTTTCCATACATTTGGAAGAGATTTTTGAAAAAGGAAAAAGAAAAAAAATTGGGACTCGCAAGTTAAAAAATCCTAAATTTATCAAATAATAGGTTGGTGGGCATTTCTCACTCCCAAGAGTCAATAAAAGAGCAAAAAGACCAACTCCACCAACAGTGAAATAGCCCATGAGTAGGAGACGGCAATAGAGGCCAGAGTGAAGGTCCAACTCCACCAAGAAAAAAGGGCCAATGCCGCGGCCCACCGGCCAGGTGGCTGCCGAATAACCCTGCGGCGGAAAAGTATATGCAGAAATTTAGTTTTTGTTCGAATTTTGTGGTGTTTTATGTTGTTCCTTCAGACGAAGGTAGGGCGTTGTTGAAGTTGTTGGAAATTATTTAAGAAAAGATTGAGTTTCTTGTATTGATTTTAGTATGATTATATTTTCTTCCTAATTCATTACTTCTATTCACATTAATTTTGTCATGGAGCAATTTATTCGTTTATTGAATCGTATAATTTTGTCTTTTAATATCATATGATGAATTTTATTTATTTCATAATATTTATTGTATGTTTATAATAAAATTTGTAATGTCTGTATTAATTGTATTATTAATGCTTGACTTTTTCCACCTGTATATATGGTGGCTGAGAGCTTATATGACTACATCAATGGGAAAAAATCATATGGAAAAGAAAAACTTTTTCTTTCTTCAATATTTTCTCTTGATTTTATCTTTATATTTTTCGGATAACATTGCATCCTGGAACACATGAGATTTTATAGTAGTTCGGATAACAATCCTATGTCCACTTTTCTTTCTCGCATAGGGCTTCATCACTATGCGAAAAGTTCTCTTGAATCACAAACCCAATTCAGTAGGCTTACAAGACAAGACCCTCGAATTCAATTCAAACCGGTCGTCTAACCTAACTCTTCACAATGAGTAACACCTAGCCCTAGCTAGTCCCAACCCTCAATTTAACCGACTTGAGTACGCCGTAAAAATAAGTTCAAAGAAAAACCAACACGAACAGTTAAAGCTTAGAAAATCAAGAAAGATCTTACATGCATTTTGTTAAACAAACTGTCCTTCGAAGAATATAAGCGTAGCTCGATGAAGAACGATGAAGAAAATCAAACCAAGGGCAACTGCCCCCCTCTCTCAATGATATGAAGTCTCTAATAGGTCAGGAAAGAGATATCCTAAATTTGATAGAGATTGGGGATATTAGAAATGATAAACAACTGAGATTAAATCTGAAAAACTACAATATGGCTTGTTTACCTCAATGGTGGCTCTCGACCATCGGTGTCGAGGCCCCATCAATGGTTGAGAGGCCTATCGATGATATGAAAGTATCTGGAGTAAAAATCATCGATGTGCTTGATTGACCATCGATGAGCTCTTCTTACAATCGATGGTCAATGCCTACCATCAATGGCGAGAAGGCTGAAATCAGCTTTTATGCTGATTTTTGCATTGTTTCTCATTGTACACTTTTTATACCTATATTTACCTGTACTATATCATCTTAAACAAATATTAGTAAAAATGACAGCTTGTTATTACTCAAATAAGAGATATTATATGGATTACATCCAACAATCTCTCTTTGATAATAACAAACTTAAAATTTGAAATATAGAAATACATGAACATTTGAGATATATAAACAACAATAATAAGCATAAATATATTTTCATGTAAAAGAAAATAATATGCAATGCTTATCAATGAGATTGATTGACCATTGATGAGCTCTTCTTATCATTGATGGTCAATGCCTACCATCGATGGTGAGAATGCTAAAATAAGCTTTTGAGTTGATTTTAAGGCCAAGCTACCAGACACTTCTTATAATTGTATTTATCTGCACTATATCATCTCACACAAATATTAGTATCAAATGAGAGTTTGTTATTACTCAAACAAGAGATATTGTATGGACTACTTCTAACAATCTCTCTTTGATAATAACAAACTTAAAATTTAAAATACCAAATACACGAATATTTGAGATATATAACGAGCAAAAATAAGTATAAATACACTATCATGCAAAATAAAATTATATGCTATGCTCCCTTGCATTCATGCATTCATGAAAAGTGTAATCAAGCACAAGTATTATAAAACTCCCCTAAAACAATGCATCGAGTGTTTAAATATTTTCAAAAATTCAAACCAATGAAACCACTTTGAAAAAAACTCTACTCATGCAAAGATCATCAAATTTCACCAAAATTCTCCCCTTTTGTTATTATCAAAAGTGAAAACACACCAATGTATATACTTTATACGCTTAGAAATTCAGATAGAAATCATCCAAAAGGTGTAAGGGAGATAAAACACACTAGTTCACACAAAGTTATAGAAAATAGCACAAGAGATTAAAATCTAATTATAAAACACATGAACATGAGAGAAATCATCCAAAACCACACACAAAAAGATTAAATATCAAGTAAAGTGTGTGAAACAGATAGTGAAGAGACTTATACTAGTTTATAAGACAAATTCAGATATATCAAAGTGAGTATTGAGTAATAAGAAGACTCAACCTTAAAAATTAAGGATCAAAATGTCGTCCAATCACCTCAACCATATAGGATTTAGGAGGAAGAACGATATTATTTGGCGGGCGATTCACACCATCTCTAAATATAAAATATATTCAGTACAGGATGACTACCCCTTGAGATATGCACAAACACAATCCACGAGTGTGGGTCTTTGACTATCTTTTAACTAATACACTCAATTTTTCATATTTCATAAGAGTGTGGATCTTTGATCATATTTTAATGAATACACTCTTATTATTTGATTGATATTTTAAACAAATGCAAATTTGTACATATAAAGATAAAGAATTGTGCATTAGCCAAGTAAAAAATAAGCTCAAAAACACTTGACATAACAAAAATTATCAATAAACCAAAATAAGACTTGTCCACTATTCCACAACACAAAACATGATAATTGTGAAAATAGGTGTGTGAAATTGCTACATGAAACATCTTGTGTAAATAATGTGTCAAGTAATCATCTTTGATTATTATGTAAATACATAATGATAGATTGAAAATTATATATGAACATGTGTGACATAATCAAGCCTATATCCCAAAAGAATAGTCTCATCTGAATCAAACCTCAGAAAAGCATATACATAGGCATATCCAAGTTTTTATTAAAAAATAAAAGAAAGAAAGAGAAATTTTGTTTAGTTTTTTATATATGAAAAAATAAAAGAAAAATTATTTATTATAAGGAAAAAAAATAAGAAAGAGAATACACACACACATACATACATATACATATCTACATACAACAAGTGAGGTTATAAAATATACCTTTACTTACCCCTTTGAGAAGAATTGCTGAAATAATCGTTTATGCAAGCGCTATGCATCTTCATAATGAATCCTCGCTTGCATAATGAGAGTCAGCTTGTAACATATTAGCAACTTCTCATCCTGCACCTAAATATTTTACGCTTTTAGAATGAATATGAAGAAAATACAAAGTGTAATATTTGCATGTCCATTAACATTCAAATCCATTGAACCTGTTTGAAATAATCAAAGTTGCATGTGTAGATTCAAAATGAATAGACATACCTTTGTCCAATACTCTTCTAATGGATATAAGATTGTTATTAAGCGCTCAAAAAAATATTAAGGAGTTCAAAAATAAATTACCTATCTCACCAACTCCAACAATTTTACCTCGTTTGTTGTTCTCAAAAAGTCACATATCCATATTTCTTTTTGGTCAGGCTAACGAACAGATTCTTATTTTTTGAATATGACTTGAGCAACCCAATCGGATGTTACCTTGCTCCTTAGCCTTCCTGCACACCTACAGAAAAACAGAAAAGTGTGACCTAGGTATCCATACAGGTTCACGTTGGTTAAAAATTGTACCTTTTGGTACCCAAATCTGTTTAACTGTCTTAACTCTATGTTGCATATGACTATTCATTGAAATATGCCCCATTCTATCCCATAAAGTACACATAGTAGACGAAGCACTCGAAATGAGTGCAAAAAGCGTTAGATTATATCCTTTCACAAATAAAGATTGAAACTTTTTGTGTTTTTTTGAATATGAATAACCAAGTTCGGTTTTAACTTTTGCAAATCGTTGATTGAAAATGGCCATGTTTAACCCTTTAGAATCCAATAAAAAAATTTACTACTTTTCTAAATTAATATTTTTAAACTTTATTTGTTTATTTTCAGAAACAATAGTGGTGCACTTAGCTTTAAACTTTATTTATTCGAAGATAATTCAAACAATAATTCATTTAGTTTAGCAACCAATTTCATTTTCAATGATTTTATCACCTAGTTTCTTAGATAAACATGAATTTTTGTCTTGATAAATAGAACATTATGTGCAATCAACTATGATAATCTCACAAGATGAATTATATGAATCTAAATTTAGGGAAAGAGATTCACCTTTCCCACATAAGATTTTTTTCTTTCCTCAATTTGCATTTCCTCTTTTGTCACTTCATATTTTTAGCAATTTTCTCAAATTATGCCAACATTTCATTATACTTGGAATATAACTGATCATATAAGGATATACCTCATTCTCTAAACTCTCACTTTCAGAGACGTATTTCATCTTGTTCTCAATCTGAAGTTATATTATTTGCCCCCATAAAATACAGATTTGCTTTCTTCTGATCCTGCTCCCAGAATTCTATATGCAGCTGTGTGATGAGAGGTATAACTCCCTATACAGAGGTTCGAATTGCATGAAACTTTGAGTACAAAGTAGACTCATAGAGCTTTCTTATAGTAAAATATATTTATATTATTCTGAGTATATTAACCGTTAGTCACACAAATGGAATGTCAAAATAAAAGGACCAACTGGAAATAGTCTAGTCGATTATACTTTATGTGATGACATAAGGATAAAAGTAATCCAGAAAGGCTAATATCAATACATAATATGATTATGTAGGATCTTGGAGTATCACATATAACAATTGGATTGTGAGATTTGTTCGACTTTTGGTAGGTAACATCTCCCTTATTTTCTATCATTTTATTGGCTTTTCATATGAATCTACATGTTTGAATGCTATTAATTGATATTCATACTTGTTGACTAGTGTCATTGGGAATTTTTCCTTTCGAATGATGATTAATATTTGTCAGTAACATTTGATGAGATCTCGCTAAGAAATTGATGCTCGTATAATTGTTGCACATGTCTTTTTCTTTCATGCTCTATTTTAGTAGACCAAAGCCCTATGTGACGTAACACTTCACCGGTGGGCAAATGATTGAAGGCATGCGTGTGATGTAGTCCCGTGATCGGGAACAACTCAGAATCCTCTAAATAGAGCACGATTGTTGATTGATTGATGCTTCTCAGATTTTAGTTATCATATTTGAATATCTTAATATTTCTCTATATTTGATATCTCTGCTGATGCATTCCCTAGTTTTCTGTTCTTTTGAGTTACCTACTGGGCCTTTTGCTCACCACCTATTGTGTGGCTGCATTTGTCCGCAGGCAACAGCCAGTGAAAAAATAAGGAATACACTAGACCAAGTAATTTTTAGATGCAAAGTGTTAACAACAGTTCTAGAGAGCATCTTGCAAGCAACAAAAATAAGACCCCATGCTTATATAGTAGTTAAGCATTTCCATAGCTACTTTCCTCTATGAAGGTATTCTGCTTAGACTACTGTCAACTTAGTAAGGCTCTGGGAGTTAATACGTGGATATTGGATATTAAATATGAGTAGAATTTTATTGAATTTTTAGATAATTTCTGAGTTGGTATGTTACAAGCACACATTGTGATGTGTGTAGCACTAGACCACCTTTGAATTCTCTAGGACAAGTCACATAGGAGATGGAGAATTTAGATTGTTACATGGTCTCTTTGACTTGATGATATTGTTATTTCCAATTTGATAATTTAGTATATTTTGATGTGATGGTTAAGCTTGTTTAGCAAGCCCTACATGATCATCACATTTTATTACACTTTTATACCATCATTATCTATTTTATTTGAATAAATATATCCGCTAATAATATTTTTTTATCTTAATTTGTAGATAATGAAGGATTAATAAATAAGGGCCCAAAAGAATAAATTTTCCTCATTTTAACCTTTCATTGAAGGCCAAGATCAAGCCAAAAGAAGCCCATAGAAGCAAGCACAAAAAGAGCCTAATAATTTTAGCCAAAAAAATCAAAATCAAAGAAGTATTGATACGTGTATCGATAGTGGTATCGATGCCAGTATCGATAGTGATATCGATACTAGTATCGATACTTGTATTGATAGGGGTATCGATACGAGTATCAATACCAGTGTTGATACCAGTAAATAGTTACAAATTAAAGGCTGAAATTGTGTAACTTGGGGGCTAAGTTTGATCTAATGGCTAATATTAATTTGTGTAATCTATAAATAAGGGTAGAGAATGAGTGTTTGAGGTGTGAAAAATTTTATAAAAAGACTCCATTTTGAGAGGAGGGTTACTCTTAATTGAGAAGACCTTTCAAAATTATAAATTTTTATTTGCAACAAATAAATTTTTTTCCTCCTTTTATTATTCTTCTTCTTTGATGATGAAGATGAATATTTTCCTTCAAGGGGCCAACCCTTGCATTGTAAGTTTTCATTTTTCCCTTTTATTTTCTTGTTTTACAATTGCATGTTTTAGAATTTTAGTTTCTTATTTTTATTTTATGTTTGGTAGAGTAGATTTATTTCATGCTTGTAGTATAATTTTTATTTATGCTTTATAGAGTAGATTTTATTTTTTTGCTCTTTATTGCTTTGATTTTCTATTTTTTCTTTTATTGCTTGTCGCTTAGATTTACCTCTTGTTCTTTTATGCTTTATAGTATAGATTTTATTTTTTATTTTTCTTTTACAAAATGAGTCACTAATTCTTGTAGAAAATCTAGGATTCTATGAAACTAGTTTAATTTATTTTATGATTTATGGATTGCTCTCTTTATGCTTAAAATGGTCATGTTTAGGGTAATCAACTAGAGAACTAATTGGTAGAAAACGAGTTTGATAATTTATGCTTATTTTGAGTGGTTTGATAGGTTATGCCTATTCATTTATAGGATTATTATCTAGTTAATTGTTCTTTTCATGAATGGAAATTTTGCTTAGATGAAAATTTGTTAGACTATATATTTTCTTTAAGTGGTTTGATAATCTATGCTTACTAAATCTAAAATAAAAATTAATAAAAGAGAGTAGTTCATAATTCCTAATTGAAATTAACTGGTGAATTCAATTCTAGATTCCTAACTTCCACTTATTTTTTCCTCAATTTTTCTTGATTTGATCTCTCTCTCTCTCTCTCTCTCGATTTATCGCTTAATTTATTTTGTTGATTTTATTTTCTTCCTACTTCCTTCTCTTTTCTTATTTTCAATTATTCTTATTTTCTTTTAGTTTCCTCTTTATTTTTTAGTAGTTTCCTCCTTTTCTTTCTCTCCTCTTGTTTTAGTTTTTTGTTTTATGACAACCTCTCTGCATCTCTCGATTTTATTTCACTCCTTTTGTCCACACTTTTCTAGGACCAAATTTAGAATTTCTAAATACTCACCTTCCTTGTGGATTCGATATCTTAAATGCTATACTTGATCGTTGTAGTCTTGCAACTTGCATATTTTATGCTAATCACTACACAACCTAAAATAAAATTCGGATGCTCATTATGATGAATATTTAGATAGAATACGGTATGCTCATTATGATGAGTTAATTTATTATGCATTCAACATGAAGTTATTACAATCCCACCGTGGGTGATTTTGTAAAATATTTTTAAATTTATTTTCATATAAAATAAAATATTTTGAGGTTTCAAAATAATTTTTATTTATGTTCATGGGGATTGCAATTTAGGCATAAGCAATTAGGCGAACTGTCCTGCTTGTAAAATTTTCTAAAATAAATGACAACAGAGGGGACCTGAATGTAAGATAATATTATTTATGAATAATTAATACCATATTATGGAGGAGCTTTGATGAACAATTGGTCGGATAGGAATTTGATTATTAAATTAAAATTATTAATTTGATTAATAATTGGTTCTCGATATGTGACCCAATTGGTCTGACTAATGTCATTAGAAGAGGTACAAATACAATACAGTTCTATTCTATCCTTAATAATTATTTTGAATAATTTTAAATCATTTAGAATTTGTTATCTATAAGGCTAGTCTAATCCTATAAATAGGGTTCATATGTAGCCTTATGAAGACACGTAAAACCTTATGAAGATAAGATGAAAAATCAGAAGAATAGAAAAATAGAAAATTGAGAACCTATCTCTCAGTATTGCTCCTCTTCGGTAATGAGTGAATTCAAGTTGGAGGCTTTTTCTCTTGAGGAAGCTCTTTTCAGGTAGATCTTGGGAGATGACATTGTGGAGGATTGGAAAGCATTTCAGGTATTCTTCTAATTTTGATTAATAGTCGCGATATGCATATTCCACATTATTGTATGTTGTGTTTCCAACATGGGATTAGTATATATTCACTACTTGGACGATGTTTACTATTTATGAAGTGGATTTTGGATTGGGGAGGCTACCATGGATGGGGATTGGTGGGCCGATGACGAAGAATGTGATTATTTTGATGGCCCGGAGAGGTGGTCGTGATGAGCCGGGTGGGATGGAGGCCTGGGTGATGTTGGAGGCGGAAGATATGATTAGATTTGAGCAGGGCAAGGAGATCCTTGCTTATTCTTCGTCCTCTGCATAGTCAACAACGCTTTACAACAGACTAAATGATGGACATCGACTCGGAGCAACATGACACCTATTTCATTACCTTCTCTCTTCAATTGTTGATTTGATTAATGAATTTGCTGGACATCTTGCCTTGTTTACTAAAAAAAATGTTGTTTTCTTGCATGTTTGAGTTGATTGCTTGGTTTGTGAGTTTGTGAATAATAGTTTATTGTATTCTCAACGAATTCAATAATGAATTTTAAGCTTAGTTTTAAAATAACAGAGTGAATTCAGTAATGTATTCAATAACTCTAAGGTATTTAAGAGCTAGTTAGCCTTATCCATGAGATGAGCAGTGTATAATTAGATGTGTTTTCTTATATCTACACATCCAGAATAAGAAAAATGAAAGGGGAGAAAAGAAGCAGCAAGGATCTGAAACATTCCTCTTATTAGAGATAGGGATGAAGATGTATTGGTGACTATAAGTGATGTAGAACGCACTGTGGATATATTTATGGAGAAACATGACCGTCACAAGTCCAAATGCGGACCCGGCCGAGGAAAATAACTTGCAACGAAGAACGGGTCATATTTCTCAAACCGTAGTCGGAATTGGACAAATTATATATGTAAATCGTGTATTTTTCGAGACGGAATCAACCAAACCCACCGAAGTTCGGTTTGCCACCGTCCGTTTCGCCAAATTCTCTCCGGATTGAGAGATATCAACGTTTTTGTCAGTTTTTTACTATTTCAGGTAATGTTTTAGGAGTCTGTTTTGATTAGGAAACAAATCCGGTTTGATTCCAAATTTGACCGATTTACTTCCCTAATCATAGGGAGTCTTTGAAGGAGAGTTTTATTATTTCTATTTTTAGTAAAGTTCGGGTCATAGTAGAAGTCTTGTTTATTTTTATTTCTATTTTTGGTAAAGTTCGAGTCATAGTAGGAGTCTTATTTATTTTCTATTTAAACAGAGTCTTGTAAGCCCTAGAGGGATATCTTTTATCAATAAATTTATTTTCTTTAATATTTTCTTCGTGGATTCAGAGATCGTTCTTTGTGGATTTAGAGATCGTTCTTTGTGGATTTAGAGAGCACCCTTTGGTGGATTCCGAGGTTATCACTTCCACGCTGCGTTAATCTATAAGCATGGTAGCATAACTCAAAGGGAGGGTCATGGAGTAAGTGGTGTGGCATGACACCACTTTGCTCAAAGTAAATCTGCCTTGTTATAATTGATGAAGCAACGAGGAATATTAGAAATGGATGTAAGAAAATCGATCAAGAATAAGAGGGATACCATAGTTGTTAACTTAACGAAAGAGATATCTAACTGAACAAAAGAATACGACTTGATGATATATAGGGCTGTAGAGGGAGTTTTGTAAAGAGGGGCGTTCTTGCATTTTTGTGAGGAAGAGAGTGATGATCCAAATTAAACTTTACACTCTTCTGATATTATTTAGTGCAAGTTTTTCTAGTTGCTAATATTGTGCTCCCTTTCTTATTTTTTATTCTGAACTTTTTCTAATAAAAAAGAAATGCAACTAGTTGGTGTTACTTAATGAGCTAATTAACGTCGTCTCTCCTGTCCAAATTAGACCTCTCTACCACAATAACATATTCAAAAGACCAAAAAAAACAAGAGTGAAGTTATTAGATCGGTGGATGCTACTTGCTATTTTTGTATTGCCATAAGCTAAAAACTAATAGGCTATATGAAACTGCTTCATCATAGAAACGCAATGTTTGTATTGCCATAAGCTAAAAAATAATAGGCTATATGAAACTGCTTCATCATAGAAACGCAATGGAGCCGGCCGACTTGAGTTATAAATGCAACAGATCGAGCAAAGAATTTCAGGAAAACAACTTCCTGATCAAAATGTGGAAGGTGGAAGTGACTTCTAAAGAAACCATCACCCCATCATCTCCAACCCCTCCTCATCTCCGCACTCACAAACTCTCATGGCTGGACCGTTCCTTGCCTGCCCATCACATCCCTTTCATCCTCTTCTACCAAAATCCTAGTCCTAATTACCTCTCCACTCTCAAATCCTCTTTATCTCGAACTCTGTCTATATTCTATCCTATCGCCGGAGAACTAGACTCCGACCACACCTTCGTCACCTGCAACGATCGAGGAGCCCGTTTCGCCGAAGCTGTGGCCGTATCTGACTTTTGGCTCTCAGAACTCCTCAGTCGCGGTCTTGACAATAGCAGTCTAAACACTCCTCCCATGTTGTAACAATTTCTGCAGGTGTTCTCGTCTTTGTAAATCAATTATTTCTTAGGCTTAATATCAGAAGGCTCCTCTTAATTTGGACATTTAGCCTTCCATAACTTTCAAAATATCAGTAAACCTCCTTAAGTTTAGTGGTTATAAGAATCCTTGTTTTACTTTAAGATTTTATTAAAAGTTGTCTTAAATGTGTGAACCGCAATTTTCACTGGAAAAAATATTCCCTTACATAATTTTACCCACCCATGTGAAAAATTATAGTTAATATTGTTAAGGGGGCTTTATGATAAAATCTTAAAGATAAAGTAGGTGCTATTAAGGCGGGGTTTTATGATAAAATCTTAAAGATAAGTGGGTTTCCGATAACCCCTAAACCTAAGGGGTTTTATGAAAAATCTTAAAGCTAGTGGTTTCCTCATAACCCCTAAACCTAAGGGGTTTTCTCATATTCTAAAAGTTATGAGAGGTTATCTGATAATCATCCAAAGTTAGGGAGGTTTTGATTTTAGCCTATTTTCTACTAGGTTTTTTGCATATATACCTCTCAAATATTTCATATTTGCATATTTAGTCCCTAAATTTTGGTATTTACAAAATTATCCTCTGTCTCAAATTGAGTTTCTATCCCTCCCACATAAGAGTTTTAGTTTTTAAAAGAGAAAATATTGCAACTTATTGAAAATTATTGAAAATTTTAACATTGTACTGCTTAAAACCAACACTATTATGTGGAAGGAGTAGAAAACCCAGTGCAAGAGAATTGGAGAGTGATTTTATAAATACCAAATTTTTGGTAAATTTACAAATCTGGAAGATTTGAGGGACATACTTCAGGCTCAAGACTTCTCTTTGGATTCTGATCCTTACCATTATAAAAAAAAATAGTGAAGATACCACTACATTATCACAACCATTGAACATCTAGTGGAATGTAATGATTTTTCTTGAGTGCAAATTATGAATGAGTGCAATACATGAGGATATGCTGAGTGTTAGATTTAGAATAAATTACAATCACCTAAATAATCAACGATTATAATAAAAAATAGTAACCCGTCCACTAATTCATTTTTAATAGTAGAGAGGTTCCCAATTCCTTTTCTAATAAGTACCCCGTGCAGGGACAACACCGGTGGCCCGCTCCTCTCTGTTCAGATAACCACCTTCTCTAGTGGTGGCATTGCTGTTGCCGTCTGCCTCTCCCACAAAATCGCCGACGCACACTCTGCCTTTGCTTTCACCGCCGCATGGGCCACCGCAGCATCCCACGAAGATCAACCGCCGCGGTCGCCACTTCCCTCCTTTGACGCCGCATCTTTTTACGCGCCAATTTTACAAAAGCGAGACCTGACTCTCAACCTCCCGTCCAAAAATCCCACAAATCTCATCACAAAGAGGTTCACCTTCGGCGAGTCAACAACCGCCAGTCTCAAAAACTCTTCCCCCGTCGCCGACCTGACACGAGTACAGGCGATGGTGGCCTTCCTGTGGCGTTGCTGCATGAGGGCGAGAGAAAGCGAGAAGGAATCTAGGCCGTCGATGGCAGGAATCACCGTCAACATGCGAGGGAAGGCGACACCCCCTTTGCCAGACAATCTGTTCGGCAACCTAGTCTATCAAGTTGTAGCGACGATGACGGTGGCAGAGGCTGAATCAAAGTCGAGGTTTGAAGAGAAAGTGAGCTCCGTTATAAAGAAGATCGACGGAGAGAGATTGAGAGAGTACAAAGAGGACCATGGGTGGCCTCTCATGAATGACGCAATGAAGGAGGCCATGAATGAGGTTGGTTGTGATCATTGGGATATGTATATGTTCTCAAGTTGGACGAGGTTTGGTTTTCAACAGACGGATTTTGGATGGGGGAGACCCGTTTGGATGGGAATGGGGACGGGGAATGTGATGGTGGCGAAGAATATAATTTCTTTGACGGACAGGAGAGGTTACGGTGATGGGCCGGGTGGGATGGACGCTTGGGTGACGATGGAGGAGGAGGATATGATTAGGTTTGAGGGGGACGAGGAGATCGTCGCTTACGCTTCCTCCTCCGCGTAGTCAACGCTGCCTTGTAATGGGTTACACGATCGACTTAGAGCAACGTGACACCTAGCTACTTCATTATCATCTCGTCTCTGCTACCTGTCTCTTTGGTTAATAAATTTTTTGGACATCTTGCTTTGTTTACTGAAAAGATTGTTGTTTCATTACATGTTTGGAGTGATTGCTTGGTTTGTGAGTATGTCAATATTTCTTTTCGCAAACTTCAGGTCCCTAATGTTTAAACCAAATATTATTTGAGTCCTTAAACTTTGAAAGTCATTAAATAAGATCCCTAATGTTAATTTCGTTATCAACAAATGTTTTTTTTTGAATTTTTTTTCTTTGATGACTGGATGCTGATTAGACCCCTGAAAGGTTTTAAAATTACAAACTACCCTTTAAAAGTCTTGAACATTACCAATAGTTCCTGGAAATTTTTAAAAATTACAAACAGTACACTGAAGTTTTATAAACAGTTGCTAAAAGTTTCACAAATACAAATAACTACCTAAATTTTTTAAAAAGCCCCCAAAAAATTTATAAATAACCACCTAGAATTATTTGTTATTTACAAGTTTCAAAATTTTAGGGGATGTAAATTTTCTACATGTTATTTATAATTTTTAAAACTCTTACGGGGCAGTGTATAAAAGCATCAGGAGGCTGTTTGCAAAACTTTTAGGGGGCTGTTTATAGTTGTCAAAACTTTCAGGGTGTTTGTAATTTTGTGGGGACTATTTGTAAAATTTTAGGGGTTTTTTATAATTTTTAAAAATTTCTGGGAATGATGTAAAATTTTCAGGGATTATTTGTAATTTTGAAACTCTTAGGGTTTTGTAAAATTTTGGGGCTGTTTATAAAAGTTTAGTAGCTTTTATAAAATTTTAGTTTTAGGGTGTTTGCAAATTTGTTGGGGGTTTTGTAAAATTTTAGGTAGTTATTTGTAAGTTTCAAAACTTTTAGCTTATTTGTAAAACTTTAGGGGACCTAGTAATTTTAAAAATTTCAAAGACTGCTTGTAATGTTCAAGATTTTAATGGGTTGTTCATCATTTTAAGACTTTCAGGGATTCAACAACATTCAACAAAAGAAAAGGAAAATGACAAAAAAGACAAAGAAAAAGAAGAAAAATCTTGCCACATCATCACTTTACTAACGAGACAATTCAAAAGAATTTCTATTTATGACGAATAAACGTTAGAGATATTTTCAAAATTTAAGGATCCATAAAGAAATTTGGTTAAAACATTAAGAAGTGTTTTGCCATTTCTTTATGTCACCTGACAACACTAACTAACTGTAAGGCCTGTTAGAAATTAAACTTGATTGTGGTTATTAAGATATTAGTAATGATTATAGGAATTACAAATATGAAGAATTATTATAGGAGTTACAAATATGAGGGAGTTATGGAGAATAAATTGCTATTATTTGCACCGGGGTTATGAAAATGAGAATTAATGTTATTAATGTATTAGAGGTGTCTAGTGCTATATAAAGCCATGTTATGTAGTCATTTGAGATTGAAAAAAAATTCATCAATAAAATACTATATGTTTCCTCCTTGCCTATATTCCTCTTTAATTTAGCCTTTTTATATCCTCTAAATTCTACATTTTGGTATCAGAGCCATTTAAAAAAAAAAAACCCCTCTTAGCCAATGGCCTCAAAAGATAGTTTTCAATACCAAACTCCCAAATTAGTCAAAAAAGATGAGGTGAGTATAATCAAAGAGAATAGGCTATTCTTAGAGCGTTGGAAGTGTTGGAGATTGTAAAGGATAGCTACACTGAGCTAGCGATACCACAAGATGAGGTGAGTCTAAACAAAGAGAATAGGGAGAAACTTAAAGCAGAAAGAAGAGGAGACAAGAAGGCGCTCGCCACCATCCGCAAGCTGTTGATGAAGCAACCTTCGAGATAATTGCCTTTGCCAAAACTTCCAAGGAAACATGGGATATTCTTCGAAAGACTTGCAAAGGTGCGGAGAAGGTAAAAAGAATTCAACTTCAGACTTTAAGGGGTGCATTTGAAAATCTAAAAATGAAAGATTTTGAATCACTTTCGGATTATTTTTCAAGAGTTATGATAGTTGTGAATAAATTAAAAAGAAATGGAGAAGAACTAACCAATGTTCGTGTTATGGAAATGATTTTACGCTCTTTGGATCTGAAATTTGATTTTGTGGTTGTAGCCATAGAAGAATCAAAAAATTTGGAGGACATGATGGTGGAAGAACTTATAGGCTCACCACAATCTCATGTGCAAAAGGTCTCTAAAAAAGAAGAGGAGACGTCACTTGATAAGGCACTTCAAAGCAAGCTCATCTTAGCAAAAGAAACAAAATTTCAAGGAGTTCGTGGTCATGCATGACCAAATAGGGCAAGGTGGAAGATATAATGGAGCACAATCAAATTTTGGAAGACGTCGAGGAGAAGGACAAAGAGGAGAAACTTGGCGATCAGAAGAGGTTGGTATTCAAGGCCATATAATCGATCAATGTATGAAAAATCTCAGATTCAATGTCATGTTTGCAAGAAGTTTGGGCACTATGCTAATGAATGTTGGTATAAAGATTCTAACAAAAGAGAAGAGAAGTCTAATTTTGTCGAAAAGGAAAGTGAAAGAAGGAGTTTTGCTAATGGCCTACAAAGATGCTACAATAATTCAAGAAAGCATATGGTACCTCGACACCGGTGCAAGCAACCATATGTGTGGAAACAAGGAGTTATTTGCAGAGCTCGAAGAAGGAGATAAAGGCAATATAACATTTGGTGATTTATCAAAAAGACCGGTAAAAGGAAAAGGTAAACTACTTCTAAGATTGAAGAATGGAGTTCACAAATATATTTCCGATGTTTACTATGTACCGGATATAAAAATTAACATCTTAAGTTTAGGTCAATTCCTTGTAAAAGGATATGAAATTCATATGAAGGAGTTAGACCTTTCTATTCGTGATGGCAATAATACTTTGATCACACAGGTGCCTATGTCGAAAACTAGAATGTTTCCACTAAATTTGAAAATTGATGCTAAATGCTTTCAAGCAAAAATTGAAGATGAAAATATTTTGTCGCATCTTAGATTTGGTCATCTAAAATTTGAAGGGATAGAACTTTTGTCGAATAAGAAAATGGTGATAGGAATTCCACAGATGGCTCCAACAAATGAGAAGTGTGAAAAGTGTATTGTTGGCAAGCAACACCGAAAAAGATTTCAAGGAGGAAGGTCAAGAAGAGCAACACAAGTTCTTGAGTTAGTTCATACGGATGTGTGTGGTCCTATAAAGCCAATATCCATTGGAGGAAGTAGGTATTTTCTCACTTTTACCGATGATTTTTCTGCCAAGACATGGGTTTATTTGCTAAAAGAAAAGAAAGAAGTTTTCTAAAAGTTCAAAGAATTTAAAAGCACGGTGGAAAAACAAATTGGATTTTTTCTTAAATCTATAAGATCAGATTGTGGTGAAGAATATAATTCACATGAGTTTAAGAACTTTTGCAAGGAGAATGGAATTAATCATCAATTTATAGTGCCTTATTCACCTCAACAAAATGGAGTTTCAGAAAGAATAAATAGAACAATCCTTAATATGGTTCGATGTATGTTGAATGAAAGAAGTGTACCAAAAGAATTTTGAGCCGAGGCTGTTTCTTGTGCAGTTTACTTGTTAAACAGGTTTCCAACAAAAAGGCTTTGGAATATCGTGCCAGAAGAAGCTTGGAGTTCCTATAAGCCAAGGGTGGATCACTTGAAGATTTTTGGGTGTGTTGCATAAGTGAAGGTACCGGATGAAAAGAGAACAAAGTTGGAGGACAAAGGTGAAAGTTGCATTTTCTTGGGCTACGGTAAGAATTCTAATGGCTATAAATTATACAATCCTCTAACTAAAAAAGTTATTATTTCAAGAGATGTGGAGTTCGATGAAGGAAAAATGTGGAACTGGAATAGTGAGTAGAAAAAAGAAGAAAATGTGTTGCTTGAAAATAGTAAAAAAGATAGTCTTGAAAATCATCCATCACCTCCAATCGAGATAAATAATCGAACACCACAAACGGAGACACCGACTTCGATCTCGAGCAACGAGTCCTCTACAAAAAGGCCCAAAACCAGAAGCATCCAAGAATTATATGATATAACAAGAAGAGTTGATGGATCTAACAATGATGAATTCAATATAATTTGTCTTTTTTCAGGTTATGATCCAATATCTTTTGAAGAAGCACAACAAGAAGCAAAATGACGAGGAGCAACGGATGAAGAAATTCAAGCTATCGAGAAAAATAAAACATGGGTGCTCGCTTCTCTTCCAAAAGGACATCAAGCTATTGGAGTCAAATGGGTTTACAAGACAAAGAAGAATGCACAAGGCGAGGTGGAGAAACACAATGCGCGACTCGTGGCAAAAGGTTACTGTAGGCGTTGAAAAATACTTACAAGATCCCCGAAAACCAACTCGTGACGGGGAGTCGGTGAATGACAACCCATCGAATGATACAGACGTCGAATCGTTAAGACGTGAACTCGACGGCGAACCCACAGCGTCACAAGCACGGTTTAAACCGACTTGAACGGACGATCGATTTCGGGACCGCTGAACCGAACGAACCAAGAGTTAGCCCCGAATCAAGTACGACGAACCCGAGCCCGAGACGAAAACGCCGGAAACGACGAAAACGACGAAAAAACGACGCTGGCGACACCCTCGCCAAATGGTTGTGGTTTCACCACTTGTCGGCCACCCCGCCAACTTGCCGAGGTGCCTCGACAAGTGGTAGGAGGCTCGGCCACTTTGCCGAGCCACCCTACCAACTTGCCGAGGTGCCTCGACAAGTGGTAGGAGGCTCGGCCACTTTGGCCGAGCCACCCTACCAACTTGGCCGAGGTGCTCCTGGCCAGAAAGGTGGTTTCGGTGCCATGCCGAGCCACTGCCAATCTTACGGTGGCTCGCCAAGTGGCCGAAGACAACACCCCCGATTTGTATAAATAGGGGTGTCTTCTTCTTCGGGGAGGGCGGATGAGAGAGGACTTCGGGCTTGGGATTTTGGAGGATTTGACTTCGGGCTTGAGCGGATTTTCGAGGATCTTCAAGAGTTCTCACGAGATCCACGAGCCATCGACGACCGCCCGAGCACCGGCGAGCACAAGTCCAATGACGCCCGATCTACAAGCCGAAGGTAACCAATTGGTCGAACTACAGATACCCTCTAGGTTAAGCTTCGCCTTAACCTCGTGGATAGCGCCGTGATTTCTCCTAGTAGATCTCACCGCCCGGCGATCCTCTCCTTCGTGAGTGTGATCCCCGCAGCGATCCTCTCCTTCGCGGAGTGTGATCCCTCAGCCGTTTCGCGGAAACGAGCCCCTTTACATCTGTAGTTCCGAACCCGGTCTCTACTTGGATTGAATTGCGCTGTGGTCCACGGACACAAAAGTCCCCGCACGCAAAGAACCCACGCAAGCCGGGACCTCGATATAACAGATCCTCGTGTTTGTTCACAAGGATAAAAGTTGTAATCTTTTGATTTTCATTGTACTTTAAAATAAAAGGCATTTCTTTTGAATTTTGTTGTAGGCAAAAGAAGCCGTAAGCAAATTCAAATCAATGACAATCATCCCGACTTTTACCGCAACAAGCCGGCGCACCATTAGGGAGCCACCGCCTCGATCGGAGGTCGCCGTGCCGCAACCGATCCCTATCCGGTGGAGGAAGAGGTCGAAGTTCGAAGTTCGACCAGCCAGGCACGAGGGAGTATCTTTCCTCGCCCTCCGTGATCCAGCTCTCTCCCCGCCTCCAAGAAGGACTCGCGCAAGGAGAACCCGATGGGCCTCCGATGTAGAGCCCCGTGACGGCGAGTCCAACCTCACGCCGCAGTAGCGAGAAATCCCTTCGCGCCGAAGTCCGATGGCGCCGAGATGAACGCCGATGATGCTCTTGACTCTCCAGCGAGCCGCCAAAGCACGACAAAGCATGGCGCGCAAACATGCCAAGGCCATGCAATCCGTGGATGGGGTCCGCTACGAAGCGGATCTAAGATCCAGACTTACGCAGAGGCTTCAGCCTCAAGTGATCGACGGTCTATCCAAGCCGTCAACCAACGAAAGGGTCCGGTCAAACGGAACCGCCCACACTTCAGAGCGATCGAAGCGCCAAGACTCCTTTGCGCAGCACGAAGCTTTGGTGCAGCAGGCTCGTGAATTGAAGAAGGAGGTGGTAAAGAAGCCATCAACGTATCACCAGGTTTGGAGGCCCAAGTCTAACGGTGCCCCAACCCCAGTTGCCCACGCTCCTGCTCGCAGACTTAAGCCGGCTATAGCGCCTCAAGTTCAACACCAAAGCCCAAGACCGACGGCGCCAAGGTCAAAGGTGCTCGACTGGAATCGGTGGTGAAGCCAACTCCCGCCACCACCACCAAACCAACTATCAAGGATCGCTGGGTCCTCAAGGGATCACGGTCACTCCTCATACAGAGGTCGCACTGCCTAAAGGACCGGAGATTCCCGCAACCCCACCAACCGGATTAAAGATCGAAGTTCGAAGTTCAACCGCCAACGAGGAGTATCTTTCCTCGCCCTCCAGATCCAGCTCTCCCCGCCGCCTCCAAGAAGGACTCACGCAGGAGAACCCGATGGGCCTCCCGATGTAGAGCCCCAGGACGGCGAACCTCGCCGCCGCAGTAGCGAAATCCCCTCTGGCTCGGTCCGATGGCGCCGAGATGAACGCCGATGATGCGCCCAGACTTCCAAGCGAAGCCCGCCAAAGGCGACAAAGCATGGCGCGCGAAACATGCCAAGGCCATGCAATCCGTGGATGGGGTCCGCTACGGCGGATCTAAGATCCAGACTTACGCAGAGGCTTCACCTCAAGTGATCGACGGTCTATCCAAGCCGCCAACCAACGAGTGGGTCCGGTCAAACGGAACCGCCCACACTTCAGAGCGATCCGAAGCCAAGCACTCCTTTGCGCGAGCACGAAGCTGCAAAGAAGCTTGTGAATTGAAGAAGGAGGTGGTAAAGAAGCCATCAACGCATTCACCGTGTTTGAGGCCCAAGTCTAACGGTGCCCCAACCCCTGCCCACTCTCTCTAAGCACTTAAGCCGAAGGTAAAGCGCCTCAAGTTCAACACCAAAGCCCAAGACCGACGGCGCCAAGGTCAAAGGTGCTCAGACTGACCGGTGGTGAAGCCAACTCCGCCACCACCACCAAACCAACTATCAAGGATCGCTGGGTCCTCTCGAAGGGATCACGGGTCACTCCTCATACAGAGGCCGCACCTGCCTAAAGGACCAGAGATTCCTCGCAACCCCACCAACCGATTAAAGATCGAAGTCCGAGTCCCCTAAAACACGCCACATAAGCGAAGTCAAGGCGAAGTTACTTTCGTAGTTTTGGCCATTCTCGAAGGAGACGCCTCGTCTCGAGGACGATGAGGACGCGATACCAGAGATCACACCAACATACGGCAGATTGTTCTGACATACACACCGACGAAGCCGTACTACCGCAGGCAGGCGGTGAAAATCTCGGGATTCCCCTAAATTGACGCAGCTCATGCTTGTGCTCCAAGCTCATCAAGACGGTACTTTCGGAGTGCAATTGCCATCAAGAAGCTCCGTAAAGGGTGTCACCTTCCGCACCACCGAGATGCCGAGATCTAGGTCAAGGCGATTCCGCAAAAGGATGACATCCCGAGAGGGTGAGTTGCCGAGGTCACTAATAATATGACCAAGAAGAACCATCGCACGGGCTATTCTCAGCCAGACGCAACGGCTAACTCGCTTATGGTCCCGACTATCCGACGATCCGTGACACGATAAACTTCGGGATACCCGCTGAGGATGATGCCGATATTGGTTCGCAATCGGATCCGATCATACAGATCTAGCTAAGGGAGCCCCTAAGAAACTTTTATGATCAATACAGCATGGCCAAAATGCTAGACTAAACGCTGAATAAACAACGGAAAACTTCAAGTTAGAAATGGAGTTGGCCATGCATCGATGAGAGAAATGCATGACCAACAGATCCAAGCCTTGACAAAACGCAAGGTGAATCGAGTCAACGATCAACGTCGATGAAGATGATAGCGATTCAGATCAGGAGGAAGCACAAGAAGATGATAACCCTCCTGAACCCCGCAACACTGGGCGGAATATAGATGTTGTTGCTCAGGAAAGCGAGAAGATCAAAGACCTGGAGAGCAAAATCAACTCATTGATTTCCGCCAGAGGTGAAGAAAACCGCATCCCTTGCCCATATCCTAGGGAGGGGAATCAATCCGCACTGGCCAAAGTTTAACTTAATAAACTTTACACCATTTGACGGGAAGGGTTCCCCGACGCAACACTTGATTTACTTCAAGTCGCACTCTGAGTCATATCCCAAACGAGCCCTCGATGGTTCGGCCATTCATGGTACCCCTCGGGAGCTGCTCGATGGTACCGCCGTCTCTGCCGGAGCATTCACACCGACGACATGGAGTCTAGCTTCACCAACTTCTTCGACGACGATACCGGTATCAATCGACATTGCTCCGAAAAGCGTAGGGACGGAGAAACTGCGGGATATCTTTGTCAAACGATTCTGAACAAGGCAATGAACCGCCGGATCCGATAACTGAGGAGTTCATCCTCCGCACTGCCACAACAACTTGTCGATAGAAGTGCCGGAGGCAATGGGGACAGCACCGCCTATAAAAGGACTTGAAGGTTCGTGGAGAGCAAGCGAAAGATTCCTCAAGAGGAAAAAGGCGAAAGAGGCCACCGACAGCCGAAGTCTGCCGCAATTTTGTCCCACGCTGCAAAGGGAAAGAGCAAGTTAAGACGGCAGCTTGTAACCAAACGCTCCAACTCCAACCCCAAAGAAGAAGAAGAAAGAATAAATGGCCAGCAAAAGTACAATCACGGGCAACCCGGGCCACGTAAACAAGGTTCGAGCCGCCGACTCAAGTCCTATTCCTTTAGGGACGACGAGATTCCCGGTCTCTTCAAATATCTTGTCGAAAATAACAAGATCAAGCTCCCTCCGATTGAGAATCAAGAGGAAGCAATGAGGACGAATGACCCAAAATATCACAGATCACGCAATTCATCACCCCACTAAACTCGCTTCGCCTTTAAGGATAAAATCCAGGCTTTAATTGATGTAGGGGTCATCACTATGAAGCCGTCCAAAGAAAAGAAGGTCGGAGCAAATGCGGTGTCCATAAGCTTTGGGTCGGTACCGTTGACATGGTTTGAACCTAAACCAGTGGTCAAAGTCGCAGTGAAGACGGTGAACGACGACCTACACAAGCAACGCCAGAAAGGACTTGTATCGTATACAGCCCCGAATGGCGAAGTCTTGTGGGTCCACCCAGACCTACTTGAAGATGAGCAATGGGTAACCTCTTCTTCGTTGAAGAAAAAGCCGAAGCAGAAGGGAAAGGCATGCCATGCTACTTCTGCAATTCTGGAGGGAAATGACGAACAGGTGGCAACATTCCAGTTATCCGAAGGAGAACCTGAAGTCCACGCCACCAGGAGCGGACACGAGTACAAGTACAAGTACCCGGAAGTCCCCGACCCTAATGCCAAGACGCCTCGTGAGCCGATACTAACGAATCCCCTTACCGCATCGCAGAAAGCGCAATGCAGTGGCTGCCAAAGAAGCCACAAAGAAAGCCGCAAGAAGTTCATCCCGGCAGCCTCTTCATCGCCGGATTGAAGAGATAAACCGAACTTCGAACTCTCCATACCGCTTTGATGTAATGGCACATTACATATCCCCGCGAAGGATCACTCTCACGAAGTTGCCGCGTTATCAAAAGAGACGAGAAGCTCTTCAAGAAGCCCTGGCCGATTCAGAGGTCTTCCTCACCCAGATTCGGCCAAGTCCAGAAGAATCAGCCCAACAATGCAACCTTGCGGCTAAACACTTCCCCTGCATCACTTTTACAAAGGAGGATATGCGACGAGGAATTCCAAGCACGATAGGCCGCTATACTTCACCGTACATTGGCTCTAGTGAAGTTAACCGATCCAAGTTGATCCGGTTCCGCCAGGAGCATCATGCCCCTACGCCATGTATCATCTTGAATCCCCGCCAAGAAGTCAAGGCCGACAGCACGGTGATCTACGGATTTAACACCGGTCTCTACCGCTTGGTAAAATCCGGATAAAGTGCCAAATGGGGACTTAAAGTCCAAGTCACCGCTATGTGATTAACGCAGACTTCCTATAACTTACCGTTGGGTCGACCTTGGATCCACGGTAACGCTATAGTCCCATCTACTCTTCATCGTCTCAAATATGTAGACACGAATAATGAAGTCAAGACGGTGGTCGCGACAAACGTACCGCTTAAGGATGGAGAATTATTTCACCGATTCTCTCCTCTACGGTAATGAGTCCTAAATCAATCATCGCCCAAGGCACGGACAGCGGTGAAGAAGCCGATACCGGCCGGCTTGGTTATAGTGGTGGTTTTGTTTTGAATGACATTGTACCCCTTGTAATCAATCTTGACGATGAAGAATCGCCGATGAACATTGTAATTGGCAAATTCGTCGATGAATCAATAAATGACGATTTAGAGTATCCTTTGTCTTTGAATGATGTGACGACAGTGTTTATACAACGATCCGAGTTGCACCTACCAACTCGGTCATATTGCTTTACACAAAAGCAGCCCGACTCTTTGGGACAACATGCGCCATCCCACCTAAGATCAAGTAGTGAGAAAGACTTGGTTTACGAAAAGGAGATGCGCCCAACGCCGAATCATTTCGTTGAAGAAGATGAAGATGATAATGGGCCTATCCTCCACACATCTTCGATATAGTCCGAGACACCGGGTATCATGAAGAAGTGGGGTACGACTTGACACGAGGGAAGGTCTATGTTTCGACGAGGTCCTCAATCCCTCCTAAAAAGCATATGTCCCAAAAGCGGCCGATGACTACTACGCATTTAGACGAGGATTGGGATATGAATCCTCCTCGAAGATGAATGCTCGTGGTTGATCGACTCCACCATTTACCGGACTAAGAAGACGATACTCGCCTCGATTCTTCGGTTTGGGATTCGACACCACTTCTGAGAAGCTTTCAAGGCTTTGATGTCAAACATGCTTCAGCTTGATCTTGCTACTATTGAGGATGATGAAGATATGCCAACATGGGAAGACCCATGGATCCATCAACTCAGAGCAGCTGGGGATAGGTTTGAACAAAGAGAACCCCCACTAAGGACCTAAGTAGTCCGATTAATATGGGTAAGGAAGAACATCCTAAGCTCATAAACATCGCAATACTCTTCCCCGAAGAGAAGAAAGAGTTGATTGCCTTAATCGTGAGTATATCGATGTATTCGCCCGAGCTACGAGGACATGCCAGACTCGACTCTAATGTGGCGCACATCGCCAACATCAAGATGGACGCCAAACTCCGCAAAGAAGACGGTTTCGGCCCACAAATATTGCAAGCAATCGCTGACGGTAAAGAAACTCATAGAATCGATTCATCGAGGAAATTCAACATCCGGATGGGTGGCTAATATAGTCCCGCCATGAAGAAGAATGGCTCGATTAGGATCTGTGGTCATCACAGATCGAACGCTGCCCAAAAGATGACTTCCTCTTCCAATCACCGACGCCATAGTCGCATAATACGCGGTGGTTTTGAAAGAATGTCATTCATGGATGGTTTCTGTTACAATCGATCAAGATGCACCCCGAGGATGCCAAGCATATGCGCCGTAACTTCCATCGGTATATTTTGCTATACGGTCATGCCGTTCGGCCTCAAAAATGCCGGTGCCACATATCAACGAGCGATGACGGAAATTTTCTAGGACCATCTCCGGAAAACGGTCGAATGCTACGTTGACGACTTAGTCGTAAAAAGTCGTGACAGAGGAGATCACATCAAGGATCTTAGGACGGTGTTCGAGCTCATGCGAACCCATCAGCTAAAGATGAATCCTGCCAAATCCTTCCTTGGGATGTCTAGTGGCAAGTTCCTCGGCTTTGTCGTTACTAATAAGGGCATCCATGTCGATCCTGACAAAGTAAAGGCGATTCAAGAATTGCAACCTCCGAGAAATCTGAGAGAACTCAGGGGGTTGCAAGGACGATTGGCGTACATCCGACGGTTCATATCGAACCTATCTGGGAAGTGCCAACCGTTCTCTAAGTTGAATAAGAAGGGCGTGTCATTTATTTGGGACGACGCCTGTCAGAAGGCATTCGAAGAGATCAAATCGTATCTCGCTAAACCTCCTGTTCTTGTTGCACCGCGGTCGGGAAAACCGTTTTTGATCTACGTCAAGGTAACGGATCACTCGTTAAGCGCTTTACTGGCAGGGGCGGCGGCGAGCCGTCCGCGAACGAGCGATCTATTACGGCGAACATTAGTCGGCGAGTCTCGATATCCAATGGTCGAAGCGGTGCCTTGCATTAGTGTTCGCGATTCGAAAATCGACACTATTTAGTAGGACGAGGCGATTTATGTTATCTCTAACGTAAATCCGGTCGAATATTTATGACCCACCGCCTCAATGAGTTGGCGTTTGGCAAAATGGGCCTTGCTCTTGTCCCAATATGACCTGCATTTCAAACAACGAAGTCGGTCAAAGGACAAGCGATTTATGATTCGTCGCCACCACAACGGACGCAGCTTGAGCTATATGATGATCTTCGGATGAAGTCCACGAAGTTAACACTACATCGCGCCAACAAATATGGCGACAGACTTTGACGGAGGTTTTCGGGTTACAATCGATCAAGATGCACCCCGAGGATGCCAAGCATACAGCCGCTCGTATCGGTATATATTGCTACACGGTCATGCCGCTCGCCTCAAAAATGCCGTGCCACATATCAACGAAGCATGACGAAATTTTCTAGGACCATCTCCGAAAACGGTCGAATGCTACGCTGACGACTAGTCGTAAAAGTCGCGGACAGAGGAGATCACATCAAGGATCTTAGGACGGTTCGAGCTCATGCGAACCCATCGCCTAAAGATGAATCCGCCAAATCCTTCCTTGGGATGTCTAGTGGCAAGTTCCTGCTTTGTCGTTACTAATAAGGGCATCCATGTCGATCCCGACAAAGTAAAGGCGATTCAAGAATTGCAACCTCCGAAATCGAGAGAACTCGGGTTGTAAGGACGACATGACATCCGACGGTTCATATCGAACCTATCCGGGAAGTGCCAACCGTTTCTGTTGAATAAGAAGGGCGGTCATTTATTTGGGACGACGCCGCCGAAGGCATTCAAGAGATCAAATCGTATCTTAAACCTCCTCGTTTTGTTGCACCGCTGTCGGAAAACCGCTTTTGATCTATGTCAAGGTAACGGATCACTGTTAAGCTTTACTCAGCAGATCGACGATACCGTCACGCAATGTGCGCATTACCTCGAGTCAACATTAGTCGGGCCGAAGTCTCGATATCCAATGGTCGAGAAGCGCCTTTGCATTAGTGTTCGCGATTCAAAATGCGACACTATTTAGTAGGACAGATGATTTATGTTATCTCTAACGAATCCAACCAATATTTATGACCCGCCTCAATGAGTTGGCGCAAATGGCCTTGCTCTTGTCCCAATATGACCTGCATTTCAAACAACGTAGTCACCAAAGGACAAGCGATTATATCTCTTGGTCACAAATTACAACGGACGCAGCTTGAGCTATATGATGATCTTCCTGATGAAGTCCACGGTTAACACTACATCGCTACCAACAAATATGGCGCATCGTACTTTGACGGAGCTTCGAGCTACCAACGTGCAAGTGCCCCCTGATGTTCTAAGATTTCCACGAGTCGGGTTGTCTTAGTTTCCGTGGAATCATGTCATGCCCCCGGCTTATTCACTCATCAATCGCTCCAATAATGTAGCCGAATATAACGCTACTTATCTGACCGGCTTTAGAGCCGGGGTAGAGTATCTCGGCCGCACGGCGATTCGCATTGATAGTTAAACGCATCCGCGGAGACTACTAAGTCGAAATCCGATCTAACCCTTATCATCGTAGCAATCGAAATGGCGAAGCTCGCTCAAGAGTTCTTCATCGAATATATCCCGCTTCCAAAACGCTTTACGGATGCACGGGCGGCGTAGCGGTGTCGTTAGCACAACCTTCCGAGACCGAGCAACCGTTACGGCCAGACTCACCGCTCAGATCAATATATGATGAGGTACGAAGATGAAGGGGTAATTACCAAAGAAGTACATGCAACCCAAACCAAGTTGGAGCCCCGAGATTGGCGCTCCTATCATCGACTACGCCTTGCATGGTATTTTGCCGTAAGACGCCAAGGAGAGAGTCAATCCGCCAAGAGCTCCAAGATTCTTTTACCACACGTAAACCTGATGCTATATCGCCGGGTACGATGGTCTTTACCCGATGCCTCTCAAACAAAGAGGCGTAAGAAGTCCTTCGAAGCACACGAAGGTGAATGTGGTGCACACCACCGTCCCAAGCTCTACGATCAATCAGAGAATGGGCTACTTCGCCCACAATGGTTAATGACGCAATGAAGCACGCCGAAATGCCACGCTGTCAAATTCACGCTAATTATATGCATCACCGCCAGAGCAATCAGATCCTTCGCCACATCCCGCCATTCGAGACATGGGGAATGGACATTGTAGGTCCCATTTTTCCTCCGCTGGCAAAGGCGATCGGTTTATTCTAGCGACACCGACTACTTCTCCAAGTGGGTGAAGCAATCCCGCTAAAAGAAGGCGCGAGTACCGCCATCAAGTTTATCAAACACCATGTCATCTATCGACATGGTGTCCCAAGACGGATCGCATGACAACGGTCCCCGCTCATCGCTAATTCCTTCATCGTTTTGGAGAAATTCAAGATACAAGACGCCTCGCCGATGTTCTATAATCCAACAGAAATGGATTAGCCGAGGCATTCAACAAGACGATTATCAAAATTCACAAAGCTTGTGAAAAGTAAATGTTTAGACCGATGATAAACTCGAGAAGCACTCGGGCGATCGCACAACAGACGCGACGCCAATCGCGACCCCGCATTCTCTCGGCTCACGTGAAGCGCTTCTCCCATTGGAAATTCAGATCCCGCCACTTCAGACGCCTCTTCAACAGATGACAACAAGAACAACATCAAAAACGCCTCAAGAGCTTGAGATGTTAGATGAGAAGCTCGAGGCTCAACAATGCATTGAGTTCTACTAAGCTAGGATGTCGGCTTTCAACAAGAAAGTTCGACAGAGAACCTTTAGAGAAGGAGATTTGGTCCTCGCCGCCGACGATCGATAATCCTCACTTCCAAGAAGAAAGGTAAATTAACCTAAATGGGAGGGTCCGCTTGTAATAGAAACGGTTTACTCCAATGGTGCATATCGCCTCATTACCAAAATGGCGACCGCAATTAATGCCGATAAATGGGAAGTTCCCAAGAAATACTACCCATAGTATCTTCGATAACCCGCTTCGACGGAAGTTCCTCGTGGATGTCTCACCCACTTCGCGAGGATAACCCTAGATTTATCCTCCATCATAATTTCCCCACCGATCAAATTCCTTGACTGGGTCTACAAATTTTCTCGTACATTACCAAAACTCTTGATTCCTTCTATGAACAAGAGGCCCACTCAAAATTCCTTTCACGCCGAGAGAGAATATAAAATCCTTCCTCTCCAAGCCGCGTGTCAAAAGGGTTTCATCTTTTCTTAGGTAGCTCAAGGTATGCGCCGATTTTCGAGTTGTCCCAGGTCACCTCGAAGTCTTTTCGTTCTCGAGTGGAGATCCTTAGTTCCATCTTCATCTTAGGTAGTGCCGACAAGGTATGCGCCGATTTTCGCACTGTGTTGTCCGCCTCAAGGTCACTCGAAGTCTTTCGGTTCTCGGAGTGGAGATCCCACTCTTAGTTCCATCCTCATCTTAGGTAGCTACCGACCGGTATGCCGATTTTCGTGACCAGGTTGTCCTAAGGTCACCTCGAGTCTCTTCGTTTCTGAGTGGAGATCTCACTCTTAGTTCCATCCTCATCTTAGGTAGCTACCGACCGGAAGGTATGCGCCGGGATTTTCAACGTTGTCCACCAAGGTCACCCGAGTCTTTTCGGTCTCGGAGTGGAGATCCCACTCTAGTTCCATCTTCATCTGTAGCCGACCGGTACGATTTTCGAGTTGTCCGATCAAGGTCACTCGAAGTCTCTTTCGCTCTCGGAGTGGAGATCCCACTCTTAGTTCCATCTTCATCTCGTAGCCGATCAAGGTATGCGCCGATTTTCGCACTGTGTTGTCCACTCAAGGTCACTCCCAGTCTCTTCGGTTCTCGGAGGGAGATCCCACTCTTAGTTCCATCCTCATCTTAGGTAGCGCCACCGAAGGTATGCCGAGATTTTCGCACTGTGTAGTCCGGATCAAGGTCACCTAAGTCTTTTCGATTCCTACAAAGAAGGAATCGCTGTTAGCCTCATTCCTGAAATAGAACACATTCTTCCTTTCCGATTCAGCCATTCTCGTCAAAAGAAGACACCAAGATTCATCTTGGGGCATTTTATCCCGGCCTAAGAAGGATAAAGCCAACGCCACACGCTGCTGTTTGCTTAGTCTTTCTCCGAGAAGAAGACACCGAGTTCGATTCGGGCATTTTATCCCAAGCCTAAGAAGGATAAAGCCAACTTTACACGCTGCCGGTTTAGTCTTTCTCCCATTGAAGAAGACACGTGAGTTCGACTCGGGCATTTTATCCTAAGCCTAAGAAGGGATAGCCAACGCTTACCACGCTGCTGTAGTCAATTCCCGCGGACAAAAGACAAAGCCCACGTGATTCAACATCGTAGCATTAAGCCTAAGAGAGTTTCATTCTTTAGCACAACGCTGTGTGTAGAACGGATTTAGATAATCTACATGCTAGCCCAACTCAAACGGTAGTAAAGGCTCATCAAACCCGCTGAAGGTCGGTTGCTAATAACCCTAAAGTCAACGCCACACGCTGTCGGCTTAGTCTTTCTCCGATTGAAGAAGACACCGTGAGTTCGATTCGGGGCATTTTATCCCGGCCTAAGAAGGATAAAGCCAACGCCACACGCGTTTGGGCTTAGTCTTTTCCGATTGAAGAAGACACCGAGTTCGATTCGGGGTATTTCATCCCAAGCCTAAGGAGGGACGAGTCTACGGTAACACGCTGCGTCGGGTGGTCTCTGCCCGAAAAGAGTACGGGGCCTATGTATTCGAATATCATAGCAACAAGTCTAGAAGAGTTTCATTCTTTAGCATAACGCCACGCGCGAACGGATCCGATAATCCGCGACGCCAGCCCAACTCAAACTGGTTGGTAAAGGCTAATCAAACCCGCTGATGGTCGAGGGTTTGCCAAAATCCTAAAAGTATTATGGTTAATTATTTCGAGGAAGTAAAAGAATCATAATAAACAATGAAAGGAATGGATCTTATTCATTTGAAGCAAATATAAAAGGAGCTACAACCGCTTAAATATCAAGTCTATGACAAAGGATTTGTTGTTCGAAATGAGACACTTCACCATTGTAAGCCCGGTCGAAGTTCTTCCCGCAACTCGCTCAAGGACTCCTCATCGGTGTCGTCTTCATGGTTGCCTCCTCGAAGCTCAGCCGCCGTCGACAGATCGAAGTTCCCTAGACGCAACGGTGAGGTCTTCTTCCTTGTTGGCCTTGGCCAGCCCAAACCGCCATCCTATCTTCCTCAAGATGGAGCTCTCCCCAAAGCAAGATATCCTCTCCGCGACTCGCCACGATATCACCGATATGGCTTAGGAAGAATATGTCTCAAAGAACAACAGCTCCAAGCTGATCGGCGCTGGGTTCCAGATCCGACTTCGAGCCCAAGAAAACACGAGCATCGCTGCCATGCCTCTAAACGCCGCGAGCCCGTGATGAGCAGCCATATGAGGAAGCTCCACTACCAAGCAGCTCTGCGCCTCGAGCTGTCCTCCGTGATGGGCGTAGATCATCAACAATGGCCTCGAGCTACCGGTAACCCATATCCCGTGACAAAGCCATCCGGGGTCAAGCAAAGGGTCCGAATCGATGAAGAGAAAGCCCACCATGAAGGACCTTTTCGATCACGTTGTTCACCAAAGAAAAGAATGAGCGATTTCCAAACAGATAATAAGATGGGATGGATCTTCATCCACCATCAACGCCACAGTCATGGAGTCGAGATGTAGGCTCGCACGTAAGAAAAGAGGACTTTAGAATTTTCAGCAAGAAATGGGCTTAAAATTTATTGGGCTAAAAGACCCTCACCCGCCTCCTTCGTGTAGCTTCAGAGGCTAGCGAAGTCTACCGTAGGCGATCTATCACTGATGTCGCCAACCGCAACAGCCCTCAAGCAGCTCATCTATCTCAACGGCCGGTAGCCGATTCCGAGAAAGCGACGAAAGAGGGGTACCCACCACCGACAAATGGAATGTCTCAGCCTTCTTTTAATTATAGTAGTATTGGCCAAACGGCTGGTCCTATAATTAATCAAGGGAAAGTTCATACCTTCTTCGTGGATAGTAGCCTGCAATCCTCACCAAGGGTATCTCCATCTTGTGACCAAGTGCAGCAAGTCATCCATGGAGGTACTACCAGATAAACCAAATCCCACGGATCTTCCATTGAGAAGTCTAAAAAAAGAAGGCATTAGGAAAGTGAATGCAATTAAGACAAACAATAGGTAGAGTTACTTACCTCCTACGTGTGATTATCGCCTAGTCTCGGCTTTTGCATTTGTCTCCCCGCGATCTCTAAAAGAACAAAAACAAAGAGGCGCTTAGTGGGGTACAAATCCCGAAGTCATTCCATTCTCGCGATTTGCCACCCGTAAGAGGAATTATCGATGTTAGATGTACTGGTCCGCCGGATCGTCCTACATCGGCCTCTTCCGCCATAGCTCCATACATTTGTTGAGTAAAACTGGCTCAAAGATGAGCGTAACGGGCTCATAATTGTGGTGATCAAAATCAAAGCCGATCATAATCCCTATAACCCCTGCATGCGAACCGAGAAATGTCACAAAAGTCAAAATTTCAAATTTTGTCACGGTGAAGAATAAGCAGACGGGACGATAAACTCGAGAAGCACTCGGGCATATCGCGCAACGGTACGCGACGCCAACCGAGCGACTCCGCATTCCCCGGTTTACTGCGCGAAGCCTCCGGAAATCCAGATTCATCATTCTCGCGACGCCTCTCAACAGATGACGATCAAGAACAACATCAAAAACGCCTCAAGAACTTGAGATGTTAGATGAGAAGCCTCGAGGCTCAACAATGCATTGAGTTCTATCAAGCTAGGATGTCGAGGGCTTTCAACAAGAAAGTACGACAACGGAGTTTCAAAGAAGGAGATTTGGTCCGCCGCTTCATCTAATCGATAATCCTCACTTCTAAAAAGAAAGGTAAATTCAACCTAAATGGGAGGGACCGCTTGTAATAGAGACGGCTCTACTCTAACGTGCGTACGCCTAATTACCCTAATGGCTAACGCAATTAATGCCGATAAATGGGAAGTTCCTCAAGAAATACTACCCTTAGTACCTTCAGATAACCCGCTTCGACGGAAGTTCCTCGTGGGATGTTTCACCCACTTTTCTTGAGGATAACCCTAGATTTGTCCTCCATCATAATTTCCCCACCGATCAAACTCATTGACGGTGGGTCCACAAATTTTCTCGTACATTACCAAAGTCCCTTCTTGATTCCGCTCTATGAACAAGAGGCCCAATCAAAATCCCTTTACCGGAGATAGAATATAAAGTTCTTCCTCTCCAAGCATCGATCCTTTCGCGGATAAACGGCGGGTTCTTTCCATCTTTATCTTAGGTAGCCGATCAAGGTATGCGCCGATTTTCGCACTGTGTTGTCCGCCAAGGTCACCTCGAAGTCTTTCGGTTCTCGGAGGGAGATCCCACTCTTAGTTCCATCTTCATCTTAGGTAGTGCCGACCGAAGGTATGCGCCGAGATTTTCGCACTGTGTTGTCCGCCTCAAGGTCACCTCGAAGTCTTTCGGTTCTCGGAGTGGAGATCCCACTCTTAGTTCCATCCTCATCTTAGGTAGCTCGATCAAGGTATGCGCCGATTTTCGCACTGTGTTGTCCACCAAGGTCACCGAGTCTCTTCGTTCTGAGTGGAGATCTCACTCTTAGTTCCATCCTCATCTTAGGTAGCTACCGACCGGAAGGTATGCGCCGGGATTTTCGCACTGTGTTGTCCACCAAGGTCACCCGAAGTCTCTTCGGTTCTCGGAGGGAGATCCCACTCTTAGTTCCATCTTCATCTTAGGTAGTGCCGACCGAAGGTATGCGCCGAGATTTTCGCATCGTAGTCCGATCAAGGTCACCTAAGTCTTTTCGATTCCTACAAAGAAGGAATCTCATTGCTAGCCTCATTCCTGAAATAGAACACATTCTTCCTTTCCGATTCGGGCCATTCTCCTCAAAAGAAGACACCAAGGTTCGCCTGGGGTATTTTATCCCGCCTAAGAAGGGATAAAGCCAACGCCTCACACGCGTTGCCGGTTTAGTCTTTTTCCGATTGAAGAAGACACCAAGGTTCGTCTTGGGGTATTTTATCCCGAAGCCTAAGAAGGGATAAAGCCAACGCCTCACACGCTGCGTCGTTTAGTCTTTCTCCGATTGAAGAAGACACCAAGGTTCGCCTTGGGGTATTTTATCCCAAGCCTAAGAAGGGATAAAGCCAACGCCACACGCATTGCCGGTTTAGTCTTTCTCCGATTGAAGAAGACACCGTTCGCCTTGGGGTATTTTATCCCGGCCTAAGAAGGATAAAGCCAACGCTTCACACGCTGCCGGTTTAGTCTTTCTCCATTGAAGAAGACACCAAGGTTCGCCTGGGGTATTTTATCCAAGCCTAAGAAGGGATAAAGCCAACTTCACACGCTGCTGCCGGTTTAGTCTTTTTCCGATTGAAGAAGACACCAAGGTTCGCCTTGGGGCATTCTATCCCGAAGCCTAAGAAGGATAAAGCCAACGCCACACGCTGCTGTCGGTTTAGTCTTTTTCCGATTGAAGAAGACACCAAGGTTCGCCTTGAGGCATTCTATCCCGCCTAAGAAGGGATAAAGCCAACGCTTCACACGCTGCCGGGTTTAGTCTTTTTCCGATTGAAGAAGACACCGAGTCCGACTCGGGGTATTTTATCCCGGCCTAAGAAGGGATAAAGCCAACGCCACACGCTGCCGGCTTAGTCTTTTTCCATTGAAGAAGACACCAAGGTTCGCCTTGGGGCATTCTATCCCGGCCTAAGAGGGATAAAGCCAACGCCACACGCTGCTGTCGGTTTAGTCTTTTTCCGATTGAAGAAGACAAAGGTTCGCCTTGAGGCATTCTATCCCGGCCTAAGAAGGGATAAAGCCAACGCCACACGCTGCTGCCGGCTTAGTCTTTTTCCGATTGAAGAAGACACCGAGTCCGATTCGGGTATTTTATCCCAAGCCTAAGAAGGATAAAGCCAACGCCACACGCTGCCGGGTTAGCCTTCCCGTGAAAAGACTAAGTCTACGATTCAACATCGTAGCATTAAGTCTAAGAGAGTTTCATTCTTTTAGCACAACGTTACGTGCGGAACGGATCCAAATAATCCGCACGCTAGCCCAACTCAAACGGTAGTTGGTAAAGGTTAATCAAACCCGTTGATGGCTGAGGGTTTGCCAAAAATCCTATAAGTATTATGGTTAATTATTTCTGACGAAGTAAAAGAATCATAATAAACAATGAAAGGAATGGATCTTATTCATTTGAAGCAAATGTAGAAGGAACTACAACTGGTTAAACATCAAGTCTATGATAAAGAATTTGTTATTATTGACCGGGTGGAGTTCTCCCTGCAACTCACCCCTGAAAGACGCCTCATCGGTATTCAGCCTTCATTGGCACAATCTAGTAATGTGAAGGAAGCGAGGTCAGCTTTGACGGCGCTAGTTTTTCCTCCTCGCTTTGCTCGAACCCGAAGCTTTGGCTTCTCAAGTTCCTTCGAGTTCGCAGCAATAGTACCGCGATGTTCCGACGACGCCTCGAGGACTTGCTCTCATGTTCTGACTCAACTCGGGTACACTCACGCTGGAAATTCTTCAAAGTCTTCTCCCTCGAACGGTCTCGATTCTCGCGCGATTGATATGGAGTGGTACCACTATCTCGACGACGCCGCCGCTCATATGAGTTCGAAAAATGATCTCTTGCTCGATATTTTCCTCGCTAAATGCGCATTCACGAAGCCTTGATCCGAGCCTCACCGATGAGTTGCCCCACCTCATTGCATGAATCAAAAAGGCTAAACTCTCCACACCGGTATGCAAGAGTTAGCCTAGTGAGCTTTTGCTTACAACGATTAGCTAGCCGAGGGCCACCGGCCACGAACTTCCTCCAAGCTACTCAATATGAATGGGCGTAAGACCATAAAGGTCGCCATCTAACCTCGATAATAGAGATCGTCATTTCAAACCATTCTCCAACAAATGAAGGAGACCCATCACGAATCGAATCAACAACATTTTTGCCCGGCAATCTCGCAATAGGTTGAATCCGAAGTGGTCCGTCATTGTTAACTCGAGGCCTCCACCGCTCTATACTGGCTGGGTCCGGAAATCCCGTTCCGCCAAGGTCAGAAGGAAGGCGACGGATTGGACGATGAAAGCGTCCTCAAACTCGCCATCCAAATTATGATGGTAGACTCCAAGCCACTGTTTCGCCGCGCAGTTTACCGCAGTCTTTCCTCGGAAAGAAGTGTTCTCCGATGACCTTAAGAATCGAGACTTGATATTTGAAGCCTTCAAATAGACTAATAATCATCAGCATCCGCCTACCACAAGAGAACAAAGGGTTAACAAGGAGGAATATCAAAAAGGACAAAGATAAGGCGAACTCTTCGAAACCCATGAGATTGAATCACCTTATATCTGGTATGACGATTTCATCCGCACAACCCCGAGAACGATAAATATAGTCACGAAAACAAAGCGGCAATATATCCGCTCCACGGGCAAGGGTACGTATGAAATCGCCCCATTAAAGATATCGAGACGGTGACCGCTTGAAGCCTCAATCCTCACGGGAGAATTTCGCTCTTCCCAATCGCCACAAAGGAGAACGGCGGGTCATAACGAGTGTACACAATCTGAAGCGCCGGTCCCCACAAAGGAGGATTTCGCTCTTCCCAATCACCAAAGGAGAGCGTAAGGGATACGAGGTATGTATGCACGAAGATGATAATATCGGGCGCACCACCAAAAGAAGGAGGCGTGCATTCACCCGGTATGCGAGTTGATCGACCCCTGGGAACATGAGATCTTCGCGACGACATCAAAACTGCAAAAGAAGACAAATAGAGTCAAATATGCGCTTGAGAAATCAGCAAAATTCAGCAAAAGAGGCCCGCTGGTCGCGTGGCCATTACCACCAGGCACCAACGATGCCTCGCTCAACCGAGGCTGCTGGCACGCCAGGGCGAGGGCCGGTGCTCGCCGAGACCGAAGCGTAGGGCGCCGGTCGGCCGAGGCCACGCCGCCGAGACCGCGCAGGGCGCTGGCCGGCCGAGCAGCTCGGGCGCCACGAGACCGAAGGCAGGGCGCCGTCGTGGCCGAAGGCCCGGGCGCTCACCGGCCGGGCCTCGCCATGGCCCCGTCTCTCCCTCGTGGTTTTCATCACCTGCATACACAAGAAAAAGAGAGAAGAAAAAAGATGAAAAAGACCTTGTAAAATTCTCGTGTGCATACCTTGTTGATCGAGGAAGATACGACGGCGAGAAGTGAGATGAAAACAAGAGAGAGAGAGCATAGGGGGGGGCCGGCCTAGGTCAGAAGAATAGGAGGAGTATGGGTATTTATAACAACTCCTAATGGGCCCAAATCAATCCTAATTAGGACTCTAATCAGCCCCTAATTAGGAGTCCTAATTGGAACCTTATCCGGATGTCAAAATAGTGCCAAATTAGTCCGTTGATGGGCTCATATTCCCTCCGATATATTGGGAAAGATTCTGAAGGCTTATTCGGCAGGATAACACCTCGCGGATCCCTCGACATTCAACGCTGCCGCCTAACCCTACTCCAACTAGGATTACGAGTATAAACCAAGCTCTAATTTGAGAAGTTCCTAAGAATATTCTCACAAGAAATATTCTTAGGATAACTCGATCGTGATTGCACCGACGCAAATCAACGTCGCTAATCCTACTCCAACTAGGATTACAGTATAAACCGCTTCCTAATTTGTCGAAGTTCCGAGAATATTCTCACAAGAAATATTCTTAGGATAACTCGATCGGATTGCACCGACGCCGATCAACGCGTCGCCCAATCCTTACCCAACTAGGATTTATATAAACCGCTTCCTAATTTGTCGAAGTTCCTTAAGAATATTCTCACAAGAAATATTCTTAGGATAACTCGATCGTATGGATTGCACCGACGCGAAATCAACGCCGCCTAATCCTACCCAACTAGGATTAGTATAAACCGCTTCCTAATTTGTCGAAGTTCCTAAGAATATTCTCACAAGAAATATTCTTAGGGATAACTCGATCGTATGGATTGCACCGACGAAATCAACGCTGCCGCCTAATCCTACCCAACTAGGATTACGAGTATAAACCGCTTCCTAATTTGTCGAGAAGTTCCCGAAGAATATTCTCACAAAAATATTCTTAGGGATAACTCGATCGTAGGATTGCACCGACGCATCAACGCCCAATCCTACCCAACTAGGATTACGAGTATAAAGCTGTTCCTAATTTGTCGAGAAGTTCGGAAGAATATTCTCACAAAAATATTCTTAGGATAACTCGATCGTAAGGATTGCACCGACGCAAATCAACGCCGCCTAATCCTACCCAACTAGGATTACGGTATAAACCGCTTCCTAATTTGTCGAGAAGTTCCTAAGAATATTCTCACAAGAAATATTCTTAGGATAACTCGATCGCGGCGGATTGCACCGACGCAAATCAACGCCGCCTAATCCTACTCAACTAGGATTACGAGTATAAACCGCTTCCTAATTTGTCGAGAAGTTCCTGAGAATATTCTCACAAGAAATATTCTTAGGATAACTCGATCGGCGGATTGCACCGACGCAAATCAACGCCGCCTAATCCTACCCAACTAGGATTACGGTATAAACCGCTTCCTAATTTGTCGAGAAGTTCCGGAGAATATTCTCACAAGAAATATTCTTAGGATAACTCGATCGTAGGATTGCACCGACGAAATCAACGCCGCCTAATCCTACTCCAACTAGGATTACTAATATAAACCGCTTCCAAATTTTCAACGAGGAGTTCCCGGAGAATAAATCCATATTCTTAAGGATAACTCGATAACCCTTAATTTCCTCCCACCATAATATCCAAGAGAGGAATAATCTGACGAAGCGAAGTCATGACGACACCGACAACGGTCCAAATCTCAAGAAACTTCTCCCACCGTGGATAATCATATCCCAACAACGGTCAAAGCCGCGACTCACGAATCGGGCTAGGACGATATCTCCATGAAAAGATCAGTTCTCCGGCGTGGTTAAACCAACAACACACGGATGACGGAAGAATTAGCCGATTGAGGGTTATGAAATTCCATGTACCGACACGACCAATGTGTCGCCAACAAGGAGTTCGCCGACATACGGAGAAGTCCAAAAGTCTGATGGTTAGTCAAACAACAACCAACCGACACGAGTTACAAACAAAACTCACCCATCGGCTTCGAATCAAGATTTTAACAAGCGGTCAGACAATAAATGCAGCACCGTGATCTTATCAGAAATCCTACAAAGAACTGGATGGTCTGAAAGAATCGAGGATTTGAAGCTATCTTTTGGTACCCTATGCCGACTGAAGGCCGGGAACCATCGTATCCAAAGTATTCCTGGCTTGCTTGTAGAAGGACGAGATCAAACACTTTGGAGGGGTATCGTAGGCATAAAAATTGCTTATCGGTGCGACGAGGCTTCGTGGCGATGGGTTGACAACCGGCGATCCATTCGACAAACCGGCGTGCATAAAATGCATCCGCTTATTGCAAAAGCGGCGTAGAAGCGGTCGGCGAGCACATGAAGTGAGTCGGCAAGGCGATGCGAGCCAATGAAGCGGCGTCGTTGATTAAACTCAAGCGTCGATGAGGCGGAATCAACCGTACTTAGTCGTCGATGCAAGCGAGCCGTCGAGCTCACGAAGTTGATCGGACCACGAACTCAAACAATGGCGACATCACGGAGCAAAACTAAGCCGGGAAGACCGAGAAAAGTCGTGATGCGAAGAATCGGCGGGCTTAGCAATGAGCAGCGGCGAGGCGACACCTCGGCCAAATGGCCAGGTGGCTCGGCCACTGGCGAACCACCGACCAACTTGGCGGTGCCGACCAGTGGTAGGGGAGGCTCCGACCACTGGCAGAGCCTCCCGACCAAGTGGCAGGTGGCTCGACCACCATGGCCGAGCCACCTCGCCAACTGGCCGAGGTGGCTCGACCAAGTGGTAGAACCCTTGGCCACATCCCCTCTTTTTGTATAAATGGGGGTGTCTTCTTCTTCGGGAGGGCGGATGAGAGGACTTCGGCTTGGGATTTTGGAGGATTTGACTTCGGCTTGAGCGGATTTTCGAGGATCTTCTCAAGAGTTCTCACGAGATCCACGAGCCGCCGACGACCGCTCCGAAAGCACCGGCGAGCACAAGTCCAGCCGACGCCCGATCTACAAGCCGAAGGTAATCAATTCGGTCGAACTACAGATACCCTCTAGGTTAAGCTTCGTCTTAACCTCGTGAATAGCCAGGATTTCTCCTAGTAGATCTCACCCGCCCCGCATCCTCTCCTTCGTGAGTGTGATCCCCGCAGCGCATCCTCTCCTTCGTGAGTGTGATCCCTCAGCGCTTCGCTTCGCGGAACGAGCCCCTTTACATCTGTAGTTCCGTAACCCGGTCTCTACTTGATTGAATTGCGCTGTGGTCCACGGACACAAAAGTCCCCTAAGACAGCAAAGAACCCACGCAGTTGGGACCTCGATATAACGAGATCCTCGTGTTTGTTCACAAGGATAAAAGTTGTAATCTTTTTGATTTTCATTGTACGCCTTAAAATAAAAGGCATTTCTTTTGAATTTTGTTGTAGGCAAAAGAAGCTGTAAGCAAATTCAAATCAATGACAATCATCCTGACTTTTACCGCGAACAGTTACAAGCAACAACAAGGAATTTACTATGATGAAGTTTTTGCTCCGGTGGCATGCCTCGAGACGCTACGGCTTCTCATGTCGCTTGCATCTCAAAAGCAATGGAGGATTTTTCAAATGAACGTTAAGTCGGTATTTTTAGATAGCTACCTTGATGAAGAAGTTTACATTGAGCAACCATTGGGATACAAGAAGAAAGGCAAAGAAGACAAAGTCTACAAATTTAAAAAGGCTCTCTACGGGCTCAAACAAGCTCCGAGGGCGTGGAATTTAAGGATTGACACATACTTCATACAACATGGTAATAGCACCTCGATGATCAAAGATTTCAAAGCATCCATGATTAGGGAGTTCGAGATGACCGACATCGGGCTCATGGCATATTTCTTGGGCATTGAAGTAAAGTAAAATGAGAGCGGTATCTTTATTTCTCAAACAAAGTATGCGAAGGAGGTGTTGAAGAAATTTTCCATAGAAGATTGTGACCCCGTAGATACACCACTTGAAGCAGGGTTGAAATTAAAGAAGAAAGGTGAAAGCAATGCTGTAAATTCAACATATTACAAAAGTCTTGTTGGAAGTCTCTGCTATCTCACATGTACGAGGCTCGAAATTTTATATGGAGTTGGATTAGTTAGTCAGTTCATGGAGGAACCAATGATGTCACATTTGAAGGCCACGAAAGGAATTCTTCGGTATGTAAAAGGAACCATTAATTATAGATTATTTTATCCCACATTTGGAGATTTGAAGCTTGTAGGCTATAGCGATAGAGATTGGGCCGGAGATTTAGATGGTCGCAAAAGCACTTCCGGATTTATTTTCTATCTTGGAGATTCAACTGTCACTTGGTCCTCGAAGAAGCAACCCATTGTTACACTCTCTATATGTGAAGCCAAATATGTTGCAGCCTCATCATGTGTATGTCATGTAATTTGGCTTCAAAACTTATTGCGGGAGATGAAAGTGCCACAAGAAGAAGCAACGGAGATCAATGTTGATAGCAAGTCGGCCACCAAACTAGCCAAAAATCCGGTGTTCCATGATTGAAGCAAGCATATTAATACAAGGTTTCATTTTATAAGGGATTGCATAAAGGAGAAGGAGGTTCAACTAATACACAAGAGAACCAAAGAACAAGTTGCCGATATTTTCACAAAGCCCCTCAAGACTCAAATTTTTCAGAACCTGAGAAGACAACTTGGTGTTATACTTTTTGGAGAATCAAGTTGGGGAATTAAAAATTAAACTTGATTGTGGTTATTAAGATATTAGTAATGATTATAGGAGTTACAAATATGAAGAATTATTATAGGAGTTACAAATATGAGGGAGTTATGGAGAATAAATTGTTATTATTTGCATGAGGGTTATGAAAATGAGAATTAATATTATTAATGTATTAGAGGTGTCCTAGTGCTATATAAAGCCATGTTATATAGAGGGTGTTTGGGGGAGCTTATTTTTTAGTCAAACTAGCTTTTAAGCTAGTTTTTCATATCTACTAGTTTGGTAAAATACCAAATTAAGTTGGCTTATAAGCCCCATTTTAAAAAGCTGGTATACCCTATCTTTGAAAAATTAGCTTATAAGCTCACCTAAATAAGCTAGGTTTGACCAAAGAAATTAATATTCTACCCAAACAATATTTATAGCATTTTTACCATAAAAATCAAAAGCCACAAAAGCCAACTTAACTTATAAGCTTCAAAATAATAAGCCCTCCCAAACACCCTCATAGTCATTTGAGATATGAAAAAAAATATTCATCAATAAAATATTATATGTTTCCTCCTAGCCTATATTCCTCTTTAATTTAGCCTTTTTGTATCATCTAAATTCTACAAGGCCGTCCCAAGTTGGGCCTTCCAGGCTGATTCATTTTTAAATTTTTTTTTTTCTTTTTCAAAATCTTAATCAATTTTTCACTGTAAAATGACAAATAATAAATATTTAATTTTCTTCAAATAAAATTTTTATTTGCAAATTACATGTAGGAGGATCCAATGAGGAAGCTCAAAAAAAAGGGGGGGGCGGGGTGGGTTGTGAGACACCCAGTGTTCAACTGAGTTATGTGTAAGATAAACAAAGTTCATGGTATTATGTGAAAACACCCCAAATTCAGGGGTCAAAGTTAACTTATTTTATTTTATTTTTTTTGGTTTTTTTCTACTTTCTTTTGTTCGATAGCAATTAAAGTTTTAATTCTACCAAAAAATCCCATAAAAAGAATTTCAACCAAAAAAATGTAAAGTCTTAAAAAATGATTATTGATAAAAGCCACTTGTTGCCATGTCCTCTTTCTCTCGTGCTAATATTCTGTTCCATACTTATCTCTTACGGGCAGCCTTCGGATACTCAATTAACCAATTCTTAATCTTATGGTTTTCTAAGTCAAAGTCTTAATTACGTGCTAAAAACCTTGTTCAAGCAACTTCTTAGGCCTTTCGATCAAATGAATCTCACAACTGTAACACATGTGACACGAATGTTTATTATTACCCCTCACTCATCAATATTTGTCATTACAAATACATCATGACAAAGAGAGAACCAAAAAAGTGATGCTTAATTTCTTGTTGATCTCGGTTAAAGAGAAAGTTAGCGAAAATATTTTGAGAAAGTATACGGTGAATCCGGTTCATGACATTAAATATGCACCAAAAGAATACCAACTATTAGATCATTGTAAAATCACAAGGCTCAAAGATCTAAGAGTTGACATCCCATTGGTGCACATTTAACAACATGGACTGGATCCACCGGATACTTTCTCAAGTTTTTATATTCGTATGTCTTTCGTGTTGAAGTATGACATCTTACTTTCCTACTCAAATCATTAAATTCAAGAAATGAAAAACCATATATAATTCCATTGATCAAGGCCCCTTGTTCCCTTCATATTAACATAAGCTAAAGAATAACACTTAGTTGACTTTGGACATGTGAAATTGCTCAGTTATAAGAAAGCAACAGAGCATTGGCTACTAATTTGTTCAATCTTAAAGATAGTTTCAGAAAACAACTTTCAGATCAAAATGTGGAAGGTGGAAGTGACTTCCAAAGAAACCATCACTCCTTCATCTCCAACTCCTTCTCATCTCCGCACTCAAAAGCTCTGCTGGATCGATCGTCGCGTTAAAGTACTTCACTTTCCCTTCATACTATTTTATCCAAACCCTGATCCTGACTCCCTCTCCACTCTCAAAACCTCTTTATCTCGTACTCTGTCCATTTTCTACCCTGTCGCCGGAGAACTAGACTCTGACCACACCTTGGTCGACTGCAACGGCAGAGGCGCTCACCTTGTCGAAGCCGTGGCCACAACCGATTCTCCGCTCTCTGAACTTGTTGCTCAGGGCCTCAGTGGCTGCAGTCTGAACACTCTCCTCCCCTGCAATAACAACTCCTGCAGGTATTTTTTCAATCTTTGTGAATATCAAATAATTTTTGTTGAGGATTTCTTTACAGAAACCACCTTCAAAATAGGATGACATATGAGAACAATTTTTAAAGTTCAATTAATACAGAAACTATATTTTCCAGTAGTAATCAACCACCTTGACCTATTTTCTAATAAATTTTGATTCAAATTCCGAAAATGCCGTTAAAAAAACATAAGTGTGGCCCATGAAAAATCTCAATTTGAATAAGAAGACATGTCACATGTCTGGCGGACGTGCTTTTCAAGAGCATTTTTGCGGGTTTCTATTAAAGTTTCACAAAGAAAAAGAACATAATGGTTGATTTTTTTAAAGTAGTTTCGCCCGATTTTAAAGTAGTTTCTGCAGAAACAACAGTGGCAACCCTCTCCTCTCCGTCCAGATAACCACCTTCTCTGGCGGCGGAATCGCCGTCGCCATCTGCATCTCCCACAAAATCGCCGATGCCCGCTCCGCCGGTGCTTTCATCGCCGCATGGGCCGCCACAGCGATCAGCGAAGCTCAGCCGCCGCTTCCCGCCTTTAACGCGGCATCTCTTTACCCACCAATTTTACAAAAGAGGTACCCAACTATGGACGGCCCGCCGTCAAATCTCATCATCAAGAGATTCTCTTTCGATGAGTCGACAATCACTAGTCTCAGAAAGTCTTCCATTGTCACCAACCTCACACGTGTTCAGACGGTGATCGCCCTCCTGTGGCGATGCTGCATGAGGGCGAGAGGCAGCGACAGACGGTGGAAGCCGTCGATGGCGAGAATCGTCGTCGACATGCGAGGGAAGGCAGAACCGCCTTTGCCGGACAGCTTGTTCGGCAACCTGGTGTGGCAAGTTGCAACGGCAATGACAGAGGCTGAGGCCAAATCGAAGTCGAGGTTCGAAGAGAAAGTGAGCTCGACGATAAAAAATATCGACGGAGAGAGACTGAGAGAGTATACAGAGACTGATGGGTGGCCATTGAGGGAGGAGATGGTGAGGGGGATCGTGGATGAGGTTGGTGATGACTGGGACATGTATTTTTTCACTAGTTGGACGAGGTTTGGGTTTTATGAGGCCGATTTTGGGTTTGGGAGGCCCATTTGGATGGGGATTGGTGGGCCCGTGATGAAGAATATGATTACTTTGACGGCGAGAGGTGGCGGCGACGGCGGGATGGAAGCTTGGGTGACGTTGGAGGAGGAGGATATGATTAGGTTTGAGCGGGATGAGGAGATCCTTGCTTATACTTCCTCGTCTGTGTAGTAGTCAACATTGCCTTATACTGTAATAGACGGTTTGCTTGAAATCATGTGATATCTATATTTTCTATTGCACTTCTCAATTTCGTATATTCTTTGTGAGATTACGGTTTGCTAGAATGATGCATGAAATCAACTTCAAATATTTATTGTTTAGATATCTATAATTTTCTTGTGAAAACTGTTTCTCAAATGAAAAATTATTGTTTTGTTGAAAAATAATTGGTACGAAATCTGCATGATTTACATAATTGCTCATGTTCTTTTAGATTGCATCGAAAATTGTTTTAATGTGGTTGCGTATACTATTTATTTTTTTATTTTATATGCACTTAAACCTGTTTTTTCAGATTGCACTGAAACATGTTTTTAATAAAATCGTCCATTAACTCTTGATTGGGCCAGATTCTCCCCAACAGATCCAATATCAAAGATGAATTTATAACGGATTGGGATCCAAAATCAAGATAAAGAGAGAGATGACATATACTATCTTTTTTTAAAGTGCAGAGGATTCAAACCCGCTTTTCGGGGGGGAAAAGTAAAACTTTGTGCCTATAGACAAAAGCCCTTAAATTTTTAAATCATTTCAAGGATTTATATTTTCTTTACTATCAAAAAGTAGAAAGGAGACTGCAATTTTAATTCTAATAGTTGATTGTATGGTTTATGATTGTAATTTCTCTTGTTGAGTACTCTAAAATAAGATTGAATGTCATTCGTGGGAATATTATAAGTGTTATATTGAAATGAATCACAACCATGCCAAATAATCAATGATTAAAATTGAAACTGAAAATAGTTATCTCTCTACTAATAGCAGTAGGAATCTAGATAAATAAACTTCTTGTGGCTCTCGTACGTAGTTGCTCCATCATATTGCGGCTTTCATGGTCAAAATGTGCTACATAGCGTAGCTCATTAATTTGATCAAAGTGGTGATGGAGCTTAGAAAACAAATTCTGGAAGGTGGAAGTGACTTTCAATGGAACTATCACCCCCATCATCTCCAACTCCTCATCTCCACACTCTCTACCTCTCTTCGGATTGACAGTCGCCAGCAAATCACATCCCGTTCATCATCTTCTACCAAAATTCTAACACTAAGGCATCGTTTAGTAGGCGGGAACGAGTGAGAATGAATTGACAATTCTCACTTCTCATCTCTTCATACCAAACATAACCTCTTTTAGAAGCTAGAATGTTCATTCCCACTTTTACTTCATTCCCACTTTATTCCTAATGAGAAGGTAAAGAATGAGCATTCCCATTTAAGTGAGAATAAAAAAATATTCAAAACTTTCAAATTTGTTCATTCTAGCTTCATTTTCTAAATTGCACCCAAATGTGAGAATGGAAATAAGCATTCTATTCCTACACTAATTTCATTTCCATTCTTCACTTCATTCTAGTCTCACTTCACCCGGTTCCTGCGAACCAAACGAGGCGTAATTACCTTTCCATTCTCAAAACCTCTTTATCTTGAACTCTTTATAGTCTACCCAATCAGCGGAGAACTGGACTCCGACCACACCTTTGTCGACTGCGACAATCAAGGAGCCTGCTTTGTTGAAGCTGTGTCCGAATATGATTTTTCGCTCTCTGAACTAGCTACTCTGTCCCGGTCTTGATAATTACAGTTTAAATGTTCTCCTCCCATGTTGTAACAATTTCTGCAGGTATTCTCATATTTATAAATCAATTATTTTTTCACTATCAATAAATTTTAGGCTCAGAACTTTTTTAAAATTGAATAAAGACATGAGGTGGTGGACAGAACTTTTCTAAAATTGTATTAGTTTTTTTTTTCCTTGTTCTCTTCGGGTTTTTTTTTCGCATAGCTGCAATTAGCTTCAGCCTTTTTTTGTTGCTTTTCCTCCTTTATACTTTGTTTCGTTAAACTCTTATTAATGAAGCATGGTGCCTTGTCGAAGCTATGGTCTCCCCTTCATCTAATCGCTGGAGAACTAAACTCCGACATACCTTCATCCACTGCAACAACTGAGGAGCCCGCCTTTTCGAAGCTATGGTCATACCTGATTTTTTACTACTCGAAATCATCAGTCTCGACCAGGATGTCGACAATTCAAAGACTCTCCTACCATGTAATAACAACTCCTGTAGGAATTCTCATCTTTGTAAATCAATTATTCTTTACTATCAATAGATTTTAGTCCCAGACCTCTTCTGAAAGATTCGTTCAGGGACACTAGCGGCGACCCGCTCCTCTCCTTTCAAATAACCACCTTCATTGGTGGTGGAAGTGTTGTCAGTGCCTGTAACTCCTATAAAAATCGCTGACAGCCACTCTGCCCTGCTTTTGTTGCACATCAATATTCACTCTCACACTTGTACACAGACAGCTTGATATTGTGAAAGATCATTATCTCTTCTTCTCCCAAAATCTCTATTCTTATCATTGTATCAGAGCCATCTATCCAAACCCCTCTCAAATCTTAACCATTCAACCAAAACCCCTCAACCAATCACATCCTCTTTCATGGCCCCCACATCAATTTCACAAAATGCAATCCTCAAAAAAATCTTGCGCGCACAATACCCCGCCAATCTTGCATTGCGAGATTCCTCCCCCAAGTCACTCATGAGAGTCGTGAGGCCAATCTCGCATCATGAGATTCCTCCCCGGTCGCTCATACGACTCACGAGAATTTTCTTGCGCGCAACATTCTCGCAAGAAAGTCTGAGGCGAGGCTTATGTGGACATACCGTGGGTCCAAAAACCGTAGTCAGGCCGCCGCCATGACCACTACCGTCGCTCAATCGCCCCTGTAGCTCCACCGCCGTCAATCCCTGGCACATCATCTCACCATCCACTTCGTTGCTTCATCACATGCTATCAGCCCTCTCCGAATACACCTTTACCAGATCCGCACACTCCACTACAGGTATACCCGCTTCACTCTATCCAACACAGGTTATCTCATCATCATGATGACACAGGAAATGCGTCTCCACCAACACGCTATTGATGTCAAACTTGTTGGTGACATAGTATAGTCTCACGTCAGTGACGACTACTATGTTTGTGCTGGATATTCATGTATAAACAGTATAGTCCCACATCAGATATGATAAAGATATGATAAGAAAGATTAATGGGTGTAAATAGGAGTTGGGGCCAATATCTAAAAACTGAAGCTTTTGGTTAAAATTGTTTTATAGCCTTTGTTTAAAGCCCATTAACTCTCGCTGGGCCTGATTAAAATTTATGGCTCAAGTAAAAATAAAGTCCAACATAAAGCCAAGCCCAAGGGCTCCGAAGGCATTGGAAGAATGACTATGTTGCCTCCCATAATTGTCGGTTCATACCAAGTTAGTGAATTCAATAAAGATTGAACTATACTCACAAATGAAGGAAAGATTGTTGGATATTCATGTGTGAGTAGTATAGTCCCACATCATATAGGATAATAAAGAGCGATGAGTTCAAAGAGAAGTTAGAGCAAATACCTAAAAGCTCAAACTTTTAGGTCCTACACCTTGCGCATCCTCCGTAGTTGCCCCCTTTGGGGACATATTGTCGACACAAGAAAAATCCCTGTCATACCACCTACAATAGGGGATGGCACCAAAAATGCTGTAGCCCTCGCCTGTCACGAGTCTGCTCTATCAATAGACAAATTGAAATGTATTTGTATTTTTATTTTCTTAAAACTTTTGAATTCAAATCCAAGTATTCTTTTCTAGAGTTTTTTTAATTCGGACCCAAATACACTGTATTTGACAAATATCCACGAACATCCAGAATATATATTGAATATTAAAGTAATTTATTTTTAAATAATTTGATTTCCAAGTAGTATTTAAATTTATATTTGAAAACTATTCCTCTATAATTGTGCTGTATATTTTAATTTGAATATTTCATTAGAAAACCAATTACAAACTTTTAAGTCTCTCACAATAAGAATATAGAAATATGTTGGGAAATAGCCTTGTATTTCGTAAAATCCTAGTTGGACGTGGAATTGAGGATTGAATTTGATTGGAAAGAATCAATTACAATTGATATTAAATTCTTATTAGAAGAGAACTATAATTGATAACCCAAGTTAAAGAATGAGTCCTACATGAGTTTAAGAAAAGAGAAAGCTCTTTAAATACCCATTGAGAGATTCAATATAAATTAACTCATAGAAAACCCAACAAGAGTTGAATATTATAAGAGAGAAGTAGAGAGAAATAAAGGAGAAATTTAGGATTTTGTGAGAGAGTTTTGGTCGATTGAGAGGGCTTCTTATGGTTCTTCATGAAAAATTCAAGAATAAATTATCTTTGTTCTCGAAAAGTCATTATCTTTTTCATCTGTGAAATCATTCTACCTTGATGAGATTACAAATGAGTTTCAAATAAAATTCACCTTTTATAAGGCTTGTTACAATGAAAAGGATAAAAATTACAACTTTCCTCCTTAGGAACAAACGCGGATCCGCTTATCGGATCCTCGCTATGCTGATTCTTTGCCTGCGTCGGATGTATTCCGTGGACCACCGCCATTCCTTTCCCAAGTGTTGATCAACGAGATCCGATTCGATCTAGATCTAAAAATCCTCCTTTTTACGGGAATTCTTAGATCGATCGATCCGAGATCTAAACGAATCACGGAGATTAATTCGCCAAGGAACTAATCAACGTAGTGAACGATCGCCAAGCTTAACTCGTTATTTCTTCAATCAAGGCCAAGCTTGATCCAAAGGATGGTTTGTTGTTGTAGATCCGATCCAAAACTTTGGATCTCGAATCGCAAATCTCCCCGTGCAAGTCTAGATCTTGATCTCCTCTCCTTGGAAATTCTCTAACCCTAGGCACACACAAGAGTTCGGCGGCTATCTCCTCTTTTTATCTCACGACCTCGAAAATGAAACCCTAGCCGCCACTTTTATAGGTACAAAGAATGATGCGGGCTAAATCGCAAAGCCCATTTGGCTTGTTCCCTGTGCCGAGACATCGTGTTCGCCGCGAGACACTTCCGGTGTCTCGCCGGGCGAGACATCGCCATGTAAAAGTTGGGATGATTGTCATTGATTTGAACTTGCTTACAAACTTCACGCCACCAAACAAATTCAAAGAGAAATATCGCTTTTATTTTAAGGCTTACAATGAAAATCAAAAAGATTACAACTTTTATCCTTGTGAACAAACACGAGGATCTCTGCTATATCGGATCCTCGCTATGCGGGTTCTTTGCCTGCGTCGGGACTTATTGTGTCCGTGGACCACCGCAATCCCGATCCGTAGAGACCCGGTTCGAACTACAGATGTAAAGGCTCGCTTCACGAAGGAAACGGTTACCGAGGGGATCACACTCACGAAGGAGAGGATCGCCGAGCGGTGAGATCTACTAGGAGAAATCACGCTATCCCCGAGATTAAGACTAAGCTTAATCTAGAGGGTATCTCAGAGTTCGACCCAATTCGGTTACCTTTGATTGAAGATCCGACGTTGATCGAACTTGTGCTCGCCGCTGCTCGTAACCGTGCGACCGGATCGAGATCTCGCAAGAACTCTTCGTAAGTCCGAGCCTTTGAAAGATCCCAAAATCCACCCGGGCCCCGCCAAAATCCCCTCAACCAACAAGACCCCCTATTTATACAACCGTACCAGCCGAGGTGGTCGGGCCATGGTGGAGCCTCCTACCACTTGTCGAGGCACCGGCCAAGTTGTCGAGGTGGTTCTCTACGAAAGCGCTGCTCTACTGCTCAGCACTGCCAGCAGGCCATTGTGGTGCCACTTCGCCACTTCTGGTTGGCTGCTTCGCTTTTTCCTCAATTGCTGCTTTTTCTGCCTCTGTTTGGGTTCCGTTTATACTTGATTCCGGACTAATTCTGGTTCGCTCCGGCTCAACGGTCTCGAATCCGATCGTCCGCTCAAGTCCGCTTTAAACCGCTTGCGACGCCAGGTTCGCCGAAGTTCGACGCTCAGATCATTCGATGGTTGTCATTCACGACTTCGCCACGAAGTTGGCCTTTGGGATTTTGTAAGTATTTTTCAACGCCACAGATACCCTCCAAAGCGCCTCTCCGATTCTTGATGAGTCCGGGATGCTTTGACATGATGGTTCCCGCCTTCGCCTACCGAGGGTCCCATAAGATAGCTTCAAGTCTTCAATTCTTTCGCACCATCCAGCTTTGTAGGATTTCTCGATAAGATCACGGTGCCGCATTTATTGTCCGACCGCTTGTTATCTTGACTAAGCCGTGGGTGAGTTTTGTTTGTAACTCGGCTCTGCTGGTCGCTGTTTGACTAACCATCCGATTTTGGACTTTTCTCAGATGTCGGCTAACTCCTTGTTGGCTTACACGCTGGTCGTGGTCGAATACATGGAACTTCATAACCCTCACTCGCTAATCCCTTCATCATCACGCGTTGTTGGTTTAGCTACAGCGGAGGATATGATTATCCGATGTCAACATGACTTTCACTCGCTGAAATTTTGGAAACAGCTTATACTGTAATCCTAGTTGAGTAGGATTAGCGACGCTGATCGGCGCCGATGCGATCCGCACGATCGAAGTTATCCCTAAGAATATTTTTGTGAAAATATTCTTCCTGAACTTCGACAAATTAGGAAACAGCTTTATACTGTAATCCTAGTTGAGTAGGATTAGGCGACGCTGATCGACGCCGATGCGATCCGCGACGATCGAAGTTATCCCTAAGAATATTTTTGTGAAAATATTCTCCTGAACTTCTCGATAAATTAGGAAACAGCTTTATACTGTGAATCCTAGTTGAGTAGGATTAGGCGACGCTGATCGACGCCGATGCGATCCGCACGATCGAAGTTATCCTAAGAATATTTTTGTGAAAATATTCTTCCTGAACTTCTCGATGAATTAGGAAACAGCTTTATACCGTAATCCTAGTTGAGTAGGATTAGCGACGCGCTGATCGGGCCGATGCGATCCGCACGATCGAAGTTATCCCTAAGAATATTTCTTGTGAAAATATTCTTCCTGAACTTCTGACAAATTAGGAAACATTTATACCGTAATCCTAGTTGAGTAGGATTAGCGACGCGCTGATCGGGCCGATGCGATCCAAGACGATCGAAGTTATCCCTAAGAATATTTTTGTGAAAATATTCTCCCGAACTTCGATAAATTAGGAAACAGCTTTATACCGTAATCCTAGTTGGAGTAGGATTAGCGACGCTGATCGGCGCCGATGCGATCCAAGACGATCGAAGTTATCCCTAAGAATATTTTTGTGAAAATATTCTCCTGAACTTCTCGATAAATTAGGAAACAGCTTATACTGTAATCCTAGTTGGAGTAGGATTGGGCGACGGTTGATCTCGGTGGTGACCTTCACAGATGTTATTCTCGCCAATAAATCTTCGTAATCTTTCCAAACTTGGCGAGGGGTAGGAGCCAATCAACGGACTGATTTGGCACTTATTTTGACATCCGATAAGGTTCCACTAGGACTCCTAATTAGGGGCTGATTAGAGTCCCACTAGAATTGGTTTGGGCCCATTAGGAGTTGTTATAAATACCCATACCCCTCTTTGCCTCGACCTAGGCCGCCCCCGTTCTCTCTTGTTTTCTCATCTCGCTTCGCCTCATCTCTCTCGAACAATGAGATATGTATACAAGTGTTTTGGCGACGCCTTTTTGTTTTTCTCTCTCTCCTTTTGCATGCATGCGGCGCTGACCACGCGAGGGAGGAGAAAGAGGGTGGTGCGGTGTATGGCGACGCTGGCAAGGCCGGGCAATGCAGCGACTATGGTGGCGCCACGGCTCACAGTGCCGGCTATGGCGCCAGCGCTGTACTATGGTGCATCGCATGCCGGCGCTGGGGCTGGTCGGCGCATTAAATACCGGGCGCTGGCCGCCTTCCAAGACGGGTGCATGGTTCTATTGGCCGCTTGTTGTGTTAAGCGACGCTGGCCGGGTCGTCCGCTGGTGCCTCGGTTGTGGCCGGCGAGCCACGACCTGACCAAACGGGCCTTTTGTTATATTTGTTGATTTTTTATACGCGCCCGACTCTTCGTCTGTTTTGTGCCTTCCCGATGTTCGAAGAAGATCACGCTGCTTCGAGGAGTCGATCAACTCGCGACGGCGCTGCGGAATGCACGCCTTCTTTTCTGGGAAAGGCCAGCCATCATATTCTCATACATATATGCGCTATCCCCGCCGTTTCTCCTTTGTGAGGCGATTGGGAAGAGCCGAATCCTCCTTTGTGGGGACCGACGCCGATTGTGCACGCTCATATGACCCCGCTTCGCTCTCCTTTGTGAGGCGATTGAAGAGCCGGATTCTCCTTCGTGAGGATTGAGGCTTCAAAGATCACCCGCCTCGATGTTTTAACGGAGCGATTTCACATCAGACTTTTGCTTTAGAACGGGATATATATTGTCGCTTTGTTTACACGACTATATTCATCGCTCTCCCGTATACACGGATGAAATCGCCATACCCGCTATAAGGTCGACTCAATCTATGTAAGATGAATTCAACGCCATTTACTAACCGAGTATTTTCTCGATTTCAGTTGATTATTCCTCGAGCTTTTCCACTTACGCTGTCGATGGACGCCATAGTGACTATTATTCCATGTGTGATGATCCCGCGATTTCTATCTCGCCGATTTGCTCGACATCACCGAGACGATCCAGTCAGATTTGAGGGGAGTTCCCGCTTCTCCGACGATTATCACCGATGCCGCCAGAAGGGACGCTTTCATCAACCTTTGTGAAAGACAGATTATCTATTCGCGACTCCGCCAGGATCCGGATACGCTCTTATCGAGAGTGAGAGGTGGTTGAACAAAGACGACGGAGGCCCCTTGTATATTCCCCGATACTCGCCGCCTCTCATTGACCGACCTTAGACACCATGCCGTGACACGCCGCATGTCATGGCGCCCGACCGAGGAGCATGATCATATTCATTGTGGGTTTATTACCCAAAGCCGGTTCCGGTTCCAACAGAATCGCCATCGCCTTCACCTCGGGTTGTAGGGTCGACACACCGCCTGCGATGAGCTTTTCGCTCGCCGACTTTGAAGAATCGCTTGCTAAATTGGGGCGAGATGCCGCCGCCCGCCATAGATTCTTCGGTGGGTACACTTGTCAAGTAAGCACCGGTGGGTCGCCGACCGCTACGCCCTCACCGATGGGATGGAGAACTGCGCTTGCGGTCAGATTCAACATTCGCGCCACTATGTATGGCCTTCCAATCAGTGCCAACCATTTCTTTACCTTATTCGAGCTTTATAATCCAGATTCGACACGCTTTCACCAAACATGGTGAGTTCGGGTTGGCTTTGCATGAGATGTACCGATTTCGTGTCTACCCATGGGGAAGATGCTATATCGAGTACTTTCCTCCAATCAGAACCGAGCCACCAAGGAACGACCGATCGTTATAAGACTTTATGGGATCTCACTTGTCATTACCATATAGCTCGCCCAATCTGAACCTTTGCGCTTAAGAGGAAATCGCAGTGAGTCCGGGCGCTTTGTTAATTACTTGTTCCAAAGATTTGGAGGACAACTGGCGAGGAAATATGTGAACTATTACCGCCACTCTTCAAGGTTAATGAACCGATCAAGAAGTCCGAGGCTAACTCTTATACACTCAGCCTACCAAAGAAGGCTTTCCTTCGTGGACCAAGTTTGCGACTTTTCGTGGCATGCGGTGAAGCCTATCCAACCGACAACTCTTCTAGCGTGCTATCTTGCAACTGCTCAAGAAGTGTGTGGTTCCATATCAACTGATGATGCCTTACCTTTGAGGTCCTTTATCCCGCAGCTCAACTCGCCCACAAGAAGGAACTCTCCTTCCTGATGGTGGCCGCGATTCACCGTGGATTGCGCATATAGTTCGAAGCAACATCGCAGAAAGGACGAGCCATCATCACGCATCCCTTCCGGCCCCGAGTAGAGCTCCCATATACCTATTTGATGACCGTGGTTCTTCATCGCCCGACATGATGTCGCACCGTTCCACAGATTCGCCTACTCCTTTCTTACGCTTGGTAGAGGATTGCGATGGAAGGGCGTGGTTTTGCAGAGATCAAGAAACGATGCATTCACAAAGGGTGGATCTTTTCCGTGATATTTTCCTCGATTCTCTCGTCAATATGGTGAGTCCTTGGTCGACGAGGAGGTGCCAAGACACGCCAGACTTCACTTAACATTGGCTATTTCAACCGTTAGTGAATATCGCCGTATCTCACCTTCCGGTAAGTGAGGAATGTTTCATTGAGCCTTATTTCGCCTTGTTCTCGCCACCGGTTACGCACCAACTTTATGTTGGGAACCCGAACCGCAGCCTGCACTCAGGTGGACTTGTGGATGGCCTTCGAGCATGGTTGTGGAGCCATGGGATGTACCGGTGCTAGATTCAGCCTCGAGCTCAGACCGCCACCGGAGTCGACATTCCTCCATTGTAGTTGGCTATTAGTAGCTAACGAAGTCGGGCCCTCGTGGAGGGCCATCTCAGATCCGTAGCCAAGCATCGCTATGAGCCGCATTCGCATGACCTCGCAGATGCCGGCCAAGCTCAGAGGGAAGCCACCAATCTTATCGACCGTGAGGCCGAGGAGGAGTTCCACACCTCTCAAGCATTTTAGGAGAGGACCAAGCTGAGGTCGCAGCCTCATGAGAAGGATCTCGTATTTCTCCTTTTCCCTTTCGCTTTCTCATCCTTTCCATTAGAGTTCTCATCCAATTGAATTTTCGTGAAAATCTATTGAAGAGGAAGAATTTCGACCTCTCAAGGGGTTAAACGAAGAGGCTAGCCCACAAGAATCACGGAATCCTCTGGCCCTTTGATATAGACTTGACCGTAATGTTCCACCGGTGACGGAGGTAATAATTCACCGTGATGAAATCTGAAATTTCACTTTTGAAGACCGACATTTCTCCGCTCGCATGCGGGGTTCTAGGGATTATGATCCCGCTTTGATTTTGCTCACCACAATTTCGCTGAGCCCAGCTCGCCAGGCCGAGCCCGCTTTTACTCAACAAATGTATGGAGCTATGGCGAAGAGGCCGATGTAGGACCTGATCCGCGGACCTGTGTACATCTAACATCGATAGTTGTTTCTCTCGGGTGGCTAATGCGAATGGAATGACTCGATTTGTACCCCACTAATTGCCTCTTTGCCTTTTTGTTCTTTTTAGAGGGATTGCAGGAGACAAGTGCACAAGCCGAGACTAGGCAAGCTAACTCCACTATAGGAGGTATGTAGCTTTACCTATTGTTTGCCTTAATTGCATTCGCCTTCCTAATGCCTTCCCTTTTTTTTAAGAATTCTCCATGGCGCATTTCGTGGGATCTGGTTTATATGGCAACACTCCGCGGATGACTTGCTACGCTTGGTCACAAGATGGAGATACCCTTGGTGAGGATTTACCCGGCTACTATCCCCAAGAAGGTATGAACTTTCTTCGATTAATTATAGAACCACCGCTTGGCCAATACCACTATAATTAAAAGAGGTCGAGATATTCCATTTGTGCAGCGGGTAAAGTTCTCTTCCGCTTTCGTACCACAAATCGTTGATAGATGAGCACACCGAGGACTTAGCCGCTGACAAAGATCCCAAATGATAGATACGCCTCGTGGACTCACTAGCCTCAAGCTACACCGGGAGACGTAGGGTCTTCTAGCCAAATAAGCTTTCGCCAATTTTTACTAAAATCCTAAAGCTTTTCTTCAGGCGTAGCCTACATCTCGACTCCATGATCTCGTGAGAGCGCTGATGCCGGATGAAGATCCATCCCATCTCATTATCCGCTTGGAAATACGCCATTCTTTCGTGAACACCGGATCGAAAAGGTCCTTCATGGCGGCTGGCTTCTTCATCGGGCCAGCCACCGCTGATCCCCTGGATGGCTTTGATAATGACATGGGTTATCCCGAAATGGCTCGCACCGTTGTTGATGACCTTGCCCATCCGGGAGGGAAAGCTTCAGAAACCGCAAGAGCCGCGGTAGCCGGGCTTCCTCATATGTAGCCGCCATGGCTCATGCGAGGCATGGCGCCGATGCTCGTGGTTTTACCGGCTCAAGTCCGATGCAGAGACCGCTACCATCAGCTTGGAGCTGTTGTTGCCGACATATTCTTCCTTAAGCCACATCCGCATCGATATTGTGGCGAAAAGCGGCGAGGATAATATCGCCGGGAGAGCTCCATGCCGAGGAAGATAGGATGAGCAGCTTTGAGCCGCCAAGGCCAACAAGGAAGAAGCCCTCATCAAGCGGCTCTAGGGAGCTCGACCGTCGGGCGTAAACCGACCGAGCTCGAGGAGGCAACTACGAAGACACCGAACACCGATGAGGAGTCCTTCAGTATGAGTTGCAGAAGAACTCCACCAGCCTACAATGGTGAAGTGTCTCAGCCTTGAACAAGAAATCCTTTGTCATAGACTTGATGTTTAGCAGCTTGTAGTTCTTTCTATATTTGCTTCAAAATGAATAAGATCCATTCCTTTCATTGTTTATTATGATTCTTTTACTTCGCTAGAAATAATTAACCATAATACTTATAGGATTTTTGGCAAACCCTCACCATCAACGGGTTTGATTAGCCTTTACCAACTACCGCTTGAGTTGGCTAGCGTATGATCATCTCGATCCGCTCCACACGGACGCTTGTAGGCATCAAAATTGTCAAGAACCTCAAATATGACTAAATCATGAGAAGATCAAGAACAACGCCGCCGAAATCTCAAGAAGTCAAAGACGGGGAGATTGTGTTCGCCACGCTGGCGAGACTGGTTTGTGTCTCGCCACGAAGCGAGACATTCTTTTGATGTCTCGGGCCGTAGCTGAGATTTTGTGTGTGCCTCGCGACGAAGCAGACATTTGATGTGTCTCGCTATTAGCTGCAGATTGTGTGTGCCTCGCACGAAGCAGACACCTTGATATGTCTCTATAGGCGGTAGGATTTACTTGTGTCTCGCTAACCGGGCGAGACACCCGTAATACTTTGGAACAGCTCTTGAAGGGTCTAAATTACCGGTGGGGCCCACTTGACTTTATTAATGCAGAGACGCTCGCATATGTTAATAGGCGTTACACAAGATACCACTGGGCGCAATTCTAGGCATTTAATCGCGCTCAAAAAGCGAAAACCGCTAAAGAAATGAAGGATTGGCGATCGCTTCGCCGTCAGCCAGGCAATTATATCGCCGGGCCCGAAAATGACACCGCTTAGCGAGTAAAGATAGGCTGAGGCGCTAGCCGCCGCTTAATCGCAAAATCTCCAAAGACTTATGACACTTGTGGGCATGTTTCCTAAAGACTATAAATACCCTCCTACGCCCACTTGGGCAGGGGTCGGCCATCGAAAGGGAAAAGTCGAAACCAAGCTTCCTGAGTTCAAGAACACGATCCACCGAGATTCCTCGAAGTTTAAGCCTTGACTTATTCTTGAGAAGAGTAGATATCTTACCTTGCTAAGATATTTGCTGAAGTTCTTGTTTCCTTTGGCGGCACTAACTAAACCCCGCCGATTCGACGACGCCGCTCGTGGTCCACTGGATTACGCCCCTACATTGCAAAGACCCACCTAAAACAGAGATCTACACTTGTAGTGTCTTTTGTTCGAAGTTTGTAAGAAAGTTATCTAAATTCTTTGTAACGGAGAATAAAAGTGTAATTTTCTAGTTTTACAATGGAATCAACTTTCAACCCAAACACGCATGGCACTACAAAGGGGAGCCAACGGTCTCAAGCCCGAGATCGTTGTGTCGCAGCCTTTGCAAAATATCAAGCCGATTCTCATGGTTGATGGAATAGACTACTTCTTCGATCAAGCCAAATTCAAGAGTATCTCTCCTCTTCCTCGTCAAGTCCTCCTCACCCAATATCGGAGGATCTCATCCCCTAAGAGGGAGGTTCGCTCGCTGATGTGCAACGATCTTCGCTCGGCTTGCATGCAGGCGATTTCCTCTCAACAAGATCTCAACTGATCCGGACGAAGAGAGCTCGCCAAAGACGACGCAAAAGATGGTCCGCTGGCTCGCAAGGCTCGAGTCGACGGATGGAGTTCACTATCGATCTAACTCACATGATCGCTACGCCAACAAACTAAGCCGCTTCAACCCACAAGACTTCGCCAAAGAAGAATGGGTTCTCGCCAAAAGGACCCGATTGACAAGGAAGGAGCGCCTAAAGCGCCGTGGCACACGTTGCTCATGCATCGCTATTGTTCGCAAGGCGCCAGGAGTCTAAATCAACCCAAAGAAACGACTCAAAATCACAAAATTTGGGTCACGGTCAACGCCAAATTGGTTTCACCGCCTCGCAATTCTTCACCGAGATTGAGCTGCCGGGCCAAATGAGACGAAGCTTTGCTGCCTCGCCAACAATAGGTAGTTATAAACGCCTCGCCATGAGCTAAAGCCCGAATCGCCGCCAAAAGCAGCCCTCCATGCATTGACAAAAGATGGGCTTTTCCGCCTTTCTTCCACTTCTCCTGATGAGGTATCAACCTTTAAGTTCGAACTGGACAACTTCAAGTGCCGTTCTTGGTCCACAACCAGAAATAAAAGCAAGGTTCCAAAGAAAGCTTTGGATTACCCAGCCGTAAGAGTCTTGAGCAAGCCGAATATCTCGTCTCTAGAATTCCAATTGCATCTCGCTTGAGCATCCCACAAGGTCCACGAAGTCCGGCCGAGAAGAAGAAGTTGAGGCAAGTGACTGCGAAAATCAATAGAGATAACCGTGACTTCATGATTCATACGTAAGCAACTTCGATGACAACGCCGCGCATGGAAGTTGTCTCAAATCAAATGGCCGACGCCCCAAAAGAAGACGCGGTCTTCCAATTAAGGACAACATTACACTTGGGGTGGAAGTGCAATTTGTGATAAACCACACCAACCACAACCATCGTGGCAACACACCAAAGAGGACGATCGATGAAATATGTTGTTCTTGCTCATGTGCAAAACTGATTAAGACGGTTATCGTGATGCCTGCTTCGAGTCAAACGCCAAAGAGCTTCCGCAGGCTTTCCTTGCCAACAACGAAGACTTGAAGACGGAGTCAAGGCGACCCCAAGAAAAAGAAGATCCGCCATTCATCGATGAATTCTCAAGTCACCATTAATATGGTGAACAAAGCGAAAGGGCAAGAATGGACGAGGACCTCGACTTCACTCCCGGAGGAAAGGTCAAGACCGAAGTTTCACAGATGTCTCTTTACTAATTGCGAAGCTACCCAACGATTGACTATAGAAGGATGCATGAGGGAGAGTCATCCGATGATGAAGCCGGACATCAATTCACGATAGCTTCCGATGACACAATGTCAAGTGTCGGGTCCCCATCCCAGAAGCTTTTACCATTACTCCCGATGTCCTCGCTCAAATGTTGCAAGAAGCCTTAGCTAAGCAAAGAGAAGAGCTTAAGGCCTAAATGAGAGCAGAGATGGAGCTAGCCATGCAATGATGATGAGGAACAAACCCAAACAGTTGCACAACAACTGGTCCAACCAATAATCCAACAAGGTGGAGTAACCCACCATAATGTTGAGGATGATTCGAGATTGATGAACACATTTACGCTGATCAACCTCCAAAGAAAGTCAGACTGGCCGTCAAGGTGGAAATGATCCAATTCTTCCTATTGGAAATAATCCAAAACAAGGGGAAGATGATGGCGAAAGGATGAAAGAGCTTGAAGATAAAATCAATGCTTTGATGTCCACACAGAAGTCAAAAGGACCGTATCCCGTGTCCGTGATCCTAGAGAATGGGATTCAATCCTTTATCCACGAAATTCAATTTGATCAACTTCACCGCTTTGACGGAGAGGGTCACCTTCACAACACCGGATTTACTTCAAATCACATTTAGGTAATCTCGAAACGAGCCTCCATGGTTCTGGCCATTCGCCTACATTTCGCGGAGTCGCCTTCATTGGTATCAAGACTCAAGGCCGAGTATTAACTCACCGAGGACATGGAAAGTTCTTTTCTCGAACTTCTTCGATGACGACAATCAAGTCTCAATTGAACTCTCCTAGACCTAAAAGCGAAAGGTGGGGAGACAATCGACACCTTCGTTTATCTCAATAAAGCTATGAATTGCGTGGATCCACCATCAAAAGTTCATATTGAAGACTTGCCACAACAATCTTTCTATAGAATTGCCGAAGTCATGGGGTCGCCCCACCAACTACGGAAAGACCTAAAAATACAAGGAGAACAAGTCTAACGCTTCTCGAAGGAAGAAAGCCGAAGAGGCTAAAAGATGGCCGACCCCTCATAAATTTTTCTCGTAATAGAGGAAAGGCATCTGATTGCCGTTGGTCAAGTTGCCGAACAACGGCCGCCAAAAGCTTCTAAATCGTAATTCCACAGACATACTCTTTCAAGGACGAAGAAGTTCCAATCATCTTCAAACACCTCCTTGATAACAACAAAATCAAGTTGCCTCCAATTACAAATCAAGAGGAGGTTAAAAAATTTCGACCCTAAATATCGCACACGAGGATCCTCCATCCTACAAAGGATTGCTTAGCTCTCAAGGCCATCATCCAAGCCTTGAGTTGGTTTCTGCCTTAACGCCAAATAAGTTGAATCAAACTTGACTGGCTGTGTATACGAGTATAAACCGCCCTCTCAACTCCAATAGGTATAATAGTATAAATCCGCCCTCTCGACTCGGCTGTATACGAGTATAAACCGCCTCCGACTGGCGTATACGTAGTATAAACCGCCCTCTCAGATTCGATTGTATATTTAGTATAAACAGCCCTCTCAGACCACTGTGTATACTAGTATAAATCGCCTCCCTTTCCTCCGGCGAATATAAGAGGTTAACCGCTTTTCCTTCTTACTCACTCCGACGGAAATTTTTAAGAAAGTCGGGGTGGATAATCCATGAACGAGAGGTCCACTTCCACATTGAGCAATCAAACCTTCCTACGCTAGGATTGTCTTAAAATTCCTATCCTGGTCAAACCTTCCTACAGCTAGGACCACGGCCAAAATCTCTCGATTCTTTCCATGAACGAGAGGTCCATTTCAAGATTGAGCGATCAAACCTTCCGCTTAGGATTGTCTCAAATATCTACTTGGTCAAACCTTCCACGCTAGGGACCATGGTCAAAATCCTCTTGATTCCTTCCATGAACGAGAGGTCCATTTCAGATTGAGCGATCAAACCTTCCTCGACGCTAGGATTGTCTCAAAACTCCTATCCCGATCAAACCTTCCTACGCTTAGATCATTTTTAATTTTCACTCCCACTTGGTCAAACCTTCCTACGTTAGGACTAAGGTCAAAATCCCTCTAGATTCCTTTTATGAGAGGTCTACTCCTGCATGGTTCGCTACCAAGAGAAAACACAATGGTTTGTTTCACCAAGAGAAGACACAACGGGTTCGCTGCCTCCAAGAGAAAACACAAATTCCACAAGCCTACGATTCAAAATCGTAGCATAGATGTCATTACCTAATGACACCTAAACTATGCCTTCATGCATAGGGATATTATCTCCGCCCTTATCGAGATAAGTCTCCATCTAACACATGCCGCCGTATTAATTCCCCGTGATAATTGACCGAGCCACGTGATTCAATATCGTAGTATAAAGTCTAAGAGAATTCACTCTTTAGCACAACGTAACATGTAGAACGGACTCGATAATCTACATGCTAGCCCAACTCAAACGGTAGTTGGTAAAGGCTCATCAAACTGCTGATGGTCGAGGGTTTGCCAAAAATCCTATATCTATCATACAAGCAATAACTTGAGACAAATGGTTCACTCTTCCCCGCCGGTCAAGCACTTTCTCCTACCGCGGATTTTAATGCACTTTGTAACTCATTGCTAATGCAAATGTGCCATTACATCGCTTCCTAAGCTCAAGCATGCTCGCATGCATTCTGTGGGCGGCCTTTTGAGCGAGACTTCGCATTGTCCCGCCGCTTCAAGTGGGACAATTCTGATATTACATATAGAAGCTTTCCTCGAAACTGATATTCAAAACCGCATCTATACTTTTTCTCCAATGATTCTCAAGGCATTCCATTATAACCCAAGTGGTGACTTTCAAGATGAAGATGATTAGTCCAAAATCGACTTCGACATTTCAATCAATCCAAATACAAATGCAAATGCCTATTGATCCCAAAGTATGGTCACGACGCCACAGAGCCGTGATTCAAGAAACTAGCAAAACATGGGCCTCTTCTACAAAATTCAACATTGAACGTATAAGGCGATCTTATCCAAAGTATTCCGCACTCGACAAAATACGAGGAGTCCAAAACTTTGGAGGGGTATTCAGAGGCATCAAAAATTGCCGAAGAACCTCAAATATGACTAAATCATGAGAAGATCAAGAACAACGCCGCCGAAATCTCAAGAAGTCGACATGGGGAGATTGTGTCTCGCCACAAGGCGAGACACCGGTTTGTGTCTCGCCACGAAGCGAGACATTTGATGTGTCTCGTTAGCCGACATTTGTGTGTGCCTCGCATCAGCAGACATTTGATGTGTCTCGCTATTAGCAGACATTTCAGTGTGCCCCTCGACGCAGACACCTTGATATGTCTCGCTATAGGCGCAGGCATTCTTGTGTCTCGCTAACCGGCGACACCCGTAATACTTGGAACGAGCTCTTGAAGGGTCTAAATTAATGCCGGTGGGGCCCACTTGACTTTATTAATGCAGAGACGCTCGACACGCTAATAGGCGTTACATCGCCAAGATACCACTGTATGCATTTAGGCATTTAATCGGCCTAAAAAGCAGGAAAACCGCTATGAGCTTCGGAAGGACGCATCGCCACGCCGCCGAGGTAACATATATCGCCGCCAGCTTAGTAAAATGACACGCCGCCAGTTTAGCGAGGCAAGATAGCGCCGAGGCGCCTTCACCGCCGCTTAATCCGCAAATCTCCAAAGACTTATGACACTTGTGGGCATGTTTCCCAAAGACTATAAATACCCTCCTACGCCCACTTGGGCAGGGTCGGCCATCGAAGGGAAAAGTCGAACTAAGCTTCCGGAGTTCAAGAACACGATCCACGCCGAGATTCCTCGAAGTTTAAGCCTTGACTTATTCTTGAGAAGAGTAGATATCTTACCTTGCTAAGATATTTGCCGAAGTTCTTGTTTCCTTTGGCGGTTAACTAACTAAACCCCGCCGATTCGACGATCGCCTGGTGGTCCACGGATTACGCCAAGACAGCAAAGACCCACGAAAACAGAGATCTACACTTGTAGTGTCTTTTGTTCGAGTTTGTAAGAAAGTTATCTAAATTCTTTGTAACCGAATAAAAGTGTAATTTTCTAGTTTTACAATGGAATCAACTTCTACTCCAAACAACGCTGTGCTAAAAGAACGAAACTCTTCTAGACTTGTTGCTATGATATCAATACATAGGCTTCGTGACTCTTTACTCGCAAGAGACCACTCCTAGAACGCTGTTACACGTGAGACTCATCCCTTCTTAGGCTTCGATCTAAATACCCTTAATCTAACTCCGTGTCTTCAATCGAGAAAGATTCAAACCGCAACGCTGAGGTGCGTTGACTTTATCCCTTCTTAGGCTCGGATAAAATGCCCTTAATCAACTCTCCGTCTTCTTCAATCTGAAAAAATTCAAACCGCAACGCAGATGGCGGCGTTGGCTTTATCCCTTCTTAGGCTTTAAATGCCCCGTAATCGAACTCGTGTCTTCTTCAATCGGAGAAAGACTAAACCGCAACGCCATAAGGCGCTGGCTTTATCCCTTCTTAGGCCGGATAAAATGCCCCATTGAACTCGTGTCCTCTTTGACCGGAGAATGACCGAACCGATTAAGATTGATTGAGGTGGGAAAGGAAGAATGTGTTCTATTTCCCGATGAGGCTACCAGCAGATTCCTTTGCCGTTGGAATCTAAAAGACTCAAAGCACCTTCACTCGGACAACCCGGTTCAAAATCCCTACAAGATACCTTCACGGGCGCTACCTAAGATGAAGATGGAACTAAGAGTGATCTCCACCGAGAACCGAAGACTCAGCGACCTTCACCGACAACCTGGTCTGAAAATCCCGACGATACCTTCAGTCGGCGCTACCTAAGATGAAGATGGAACTAAGAGGGATCTCCACCGAGAACCTAAAAGACTCGAAGCACCTTCACTGGACAACCTGGTCCGAAAATCCCACAAGATACCTTCACCGGCGCTACCTAGGACGAAGATGGAACTAAGAGGATTCCACCGAACCGAAAAGACTCAGCGCACCTTCACGGACAACCTGTCTCGAAAATCCCGACGATACCTTCACGGCGCTACCTAAGATGAAGATGGAACTAAGAGTGGATCTCCACTCCAGAACCTAAAAGACTCAGCGACTTCACGGACAACCCGGTCTGAAAATCCCTACAAGATACCTTCACCGGCTACCTAGGACGAAGATGGAACTAAGAGGGATTCCACCGAGAACCTAAAAGACTCGTGTGACCTTCACGGACAACCCGGTCCGAAATCCCCCACAAGATACCTTCACCGGCGCTACCTAAGATGAAGATGGAACTAAGAGGATCTCCACCGAGAACCGAAGACTCAGCGACCGGACAACCTGGTTCGAATCCCGACGATACCTTCTACCTAAGATGAAGATGGAACTAAGAGTGGATCTCCACCGAGAACCTAAAAGACTCAGCGACCTTCAGGACAACCTGGTCCGAAAATCCCCAAGATACCTTCCGGCCTACGCTACCTAGGACGAAGATGGAACTAAGAGGGATTCCACCGAGAACCTAAAGATCGTGTGACCTTCACCGGACAACCCGGTCCGAATCCCCACAAGATACCTTCACCGCTACCTAGATGAAGATGGAACTAAGAGGATCTCCACCGAGAACCGAAAAGACTCAGCGTAATCTTCACGGACAACCCGGTCCGAAAATCCCTACGCGATACCTTCACCGGCGCTACCTAGGATGAAGATGGAACTAAGAGTGGGATCACCCGAGAACCGAAGAGACTCAGTGACCTTCACCGGACAACTGGTTGAAAATCCCTACAAGATACCTTCACCGCGCTTACCTAGGATGAAGATGGAACTAAGAGTGGATCTCCACCGAGAACCGAAAAGACTCAGCGACCTTCACGGACAACCTGGTCTCAAAACCCGATACCTTCACCGGCGCTACCTAGGAAGATGGAACTAAGAGTGGGATCTCCACTCCGAGAACCGAAGAGACTCAGCGACCTTCACGGACAACCCGGTTCGAAAATCCTACGATGATACCGGCGCTACCTAGGATGAAGATGGAACTAAGAGTGGGATCTCCACCAGAACCTAAAAGACTCGTGACCTTCACCGGACAACCCGGTTCCGAAAATCCCTACAAGATACCTTCCGCTACCGAGATGAAAGGTGAAACCCTTCCGCTTGACACTAAAGGATTTTACGCTTGGAGAGGAAGGATTTTATATTCTCTCCAGCTGAAAGGAATTTTGAGTAGGCCTCTTGTTCATAGAAGGAATCAAGAGGGATTTTGGTAATGTACCGTGGTATTTGTAGACCCACCGCCAAGGAATTTGATCGGTGGGGAAATTGTGATGGAGGATAAATCTAAGGTTATCCTAAAAAGTGGGTGAAACATCCCACAGGAACTTCCCGCCGAAACGGTTATCCCGAAGATACTATGGGTAGTATTTCTTCAGAACTTCCCATTTATCTAAGATTAATTGCCGGCCGCCATTTTGGGTAATTAGCATACGCACTATTGGAGTAAACCGCTTTATTATAAATGGGCCTCCCATTTAGGTTCGACCTTTCTTTTGGAAGTGAGGATTATCGGCCCCGAGCAATGAGGACTAAATCTCCTTCTTTGAAACTCCTCTGTCGTATTTCTTGTTGAAAGCTCTCACATCCTAGCTTGGTAGAACTCAATGCATTGTTGAGCTTCCGTGCCATCTAACATCTCGAAGTTCTTCGAGACGCTTGATGTTGTTTTCAATCGCCATCTCCGCTAAGCGGGCGATGCGACGGAATCTGGATTTCCAATGGGAGAACCGCTTCACACCAGACCGAGAATACGGGTCTCCAACATGCGTATGCAATCACAGCGATATGCCCGAGTGCTTCTCCGAAGTTTATCGTCCCCGCCTCGCTTGTTATTCTTCACAAGCTTCACGTAATTTTGATGATTGTCTTGTTGAACCTCGCCTAATCCGCTTGTCGCCGGATTATAAGTCGCTGACGACATCTTGTATCTTGAACTTTTCGCAAAACCCGGCGAAGGAATTCCGATAAATTGGGACCGCTGTCATGCACGATCCGCTTTGGGACACCGCGGTCGATAGATGACATGGTGTTTGATAAACTTGATGACTGGTGACGCCTTTACTTCCTTTAGCGGATTGCTTCAGCCCACTTTGAGAAGTAGCTCCTGATCGCTAGAATAAACCGATCTCCTTTAACCGACGGAGGAAAATGGGACCTACCACGCCCATTCCCCATGTCTCAATGGCCCGATGTGGCCAAGGATGCGCTGTTTCTCGCGGCCGATGATATAATTCGGAATTTGACACGCTGTGGCATTTCCGAAGCATTCATCAAGGCCATTAATCATTGTGGGCCAAAGTAACCCATTCTCCCGATTCGATCAGAGTTTGGGACCAAAGTGTGCACCACATTCACCCTCGTGCTTCCCCGGCGACCTCTTCTCGCCCTTGTTTGAAAGGCATCGGAGTAAAGACCATCGCACTCTACATATAGCATCCGGGTTTCCTCGTGTCGTAAAGAACTGGGAGCTCTTCGGCGGATTGACTCTCTCCTTCACGCCTTCCTAAGCATCGTAAGACATAACCGATGATAGGCGCTTAATCTCGGGCTCCAACTTGGTTTGGGTTGTATGTACCTCTTGGTAACTACCCCTTTGTCTTCTTGTACCCCATCATATATTGATACAAGAGTCAGTGAGTCCCGACCTGAACTCAATTGCTCGGTCTCTAAGGTTGTGCTAACGCATTACCTAACGCCGCCAGACCGCTGGAGCTTTGGAGGCGTGGATATATTCGATGAAGAATTCTTCAATGAGTCCGCCATTTCAAGCACCGATGATAGGGACTGATCGTGGTTCCTCACTGTAGTCACCACGGACCGCTTAACTATCGCCAGAACTCCTACACGCCCGATTATTCGACTCACTTTTAGCGGTTAAGTCCGATAAGTAGCGCTATCCGGCCACGCTATTGGAACAGTGGTTCTGAGTTAATAAGCACGGGCATGACATGATTCCCCGGGAAATCAAGACAACTCCTCACTCCAAATGAGATAGAACGCCCGGTACTTGCCATATTGGTGGCCGAGAAGCCCGCCAAAATACACCGCCATATTTGTTTAAAAGGATGTAAGTTGACTTTCGAACTTCATCCTAAGATCATCATATAGCCTAATCAAGATCCGCTGCTTCGGCCGGGCAAACAAGAGATCACAAATCTTTTGTCCTTTTAATCGAATTGTTTGAAATATGTCATATCGACAAGAGCAAGGCCCATTTCGCCAAACGCCAACTCATTGAGGCCGGTCAATATAAATATCCGGACCGGATTTACGCTAGAGATAACATAAATCGCCCGTCCGACTCAAATAGTGCCGATTCAATTGCAACACTAATGAAAATAGGCTTCGCACCATTGATAACGACTCAAGACCACCAATGTTCGACTCGTAATACACCGCTCTCGTGGATCAGCCGCCGCTGCCTTGTGCAAGTAAAGCGCTTTAACGTAATGATCCGCTGCCTTTGACGAGATCAAAACGTTTTCCTGACGCGTAACGAGAACCGGAGGTTTAGCGAGATATGATTTGATCTCTTCAATGCTTCTCGGCAAGGCCGCCCCAAATAAACGACACTTCTTCTTGTTCAACTTGGAGAACGGCCGCACTTCCTGATAGGTTCGATATGAACCGCCGGATGTACGCCAATCGCCCTTGTAACCTCGAAGTTCTCTCAGATTTCTGAGGTTGCAACTCTTGAATTGCCTTCACTTTATCGTGATCGACGCGGATGCCCTTATTTGTGACCGAAAGCCGGTGAACTTGCCACTAGACATCCCAAGGAAGGATTTGCGTGGTTCATCTTTAGTTGATGAGTTCGCATGAGTTCAATACCGCTCTAAGATCTTTGATGTGATCTCCTTTGTCACGCTTTTCACGACCAAATCGCCGACGCCGTGATTCACCGCTTTCTCCAAGATGATCCCGAAAATCTCCGCCATTGCTCACCGGTATGTTACCATTTTGAGGCCGAACGGCATGACCGTAGCAATATATGCCGATGCATGCTCAACGCCGTGTTTACGCCATCGGTACATCTTGATCTGATTATACCCTAAAAGCCATCCATAAAGGACACATCCTCAATCCACATGTATTGTCAACTATGACGCCTGGTGATTGGCAGAGGGAAATCATCCTTGGGCAAGCAGCGCAGGTCTCGTGAAGTCCATTACTGCATCCTAATCGAACCATTCTTCTTCATGACCGACTATATTCGCCACCCAACGGATGTTGAATTTCCTCCACGATCCTCGATTCTATGAGTTTCTTCACTTCACAACAATTGCCTCCAATATTTGTGGACTAAACCGCCTTTGCCGTTGCTTTACGTGTTTGACATCCGCTTTGATGTTGAGGCGATGTGTTGCACATTAGGTCGTAGTCCCGCATGTCCTCGTAACTCCGTGCTAATACATCGATATACTCGATTAGGCAATCAACTCTTCCTTTCTTCCAAGGGAGAGTATTGTCGATGTTTATGAGTTTGGGATGCTCTTCATCACCCATATTAACCCGACTACCTCATCCTTAGTGGGGGTTCTCTTTGTTCAACCTATCCCCAAACCGCCTCGAAGTTGATGGATCCATGGTCTTCCCATGTTGGCATATCTTCATCACCTCAATAGTAGGTGGATCGATCGTGGCTATATTCGACATCAAAGCCTTGAAAGCTTCTCCGAGGCCGGTGTCGAATCCCAAGCCAAGAGTCGCACTAATGTCCGTCTCACCGGTGGATTATTATCAATCGCCCACGAAGCATTCATCTTCGAGGAGGATTCAGATCCCAATCCCCTTCTAAATGCATAGTAATTATCCCGCTCCCTTTTGGGACATATGTCCGCTCGGGAGGGACTCGAGGACCTCGCCCAAAACATAGACCTTCCCTCATGCTTCGCTAAAGCTTGGATCTCATGGTCATGCATTCTCTCATCGCCCCGATGGCCAACCCATCTCTAATTTGAAGTTTTCCGCTGTTTATTCAACGCCGCTTCAGCATTTTGGCCACTTGATCCAGATCGATCATAAGTGTTTCGGGGCTCTTCGCTAGATACAGAGATGATCGGGATGCGACATGAGCCAATATCCGACGCATCATCCTCCGCTGTAGCCGCCCTTCGCTTATCAGATTCGACTGTTGGATAGTCCCGATCGCAAACGAAGTAGCCGCCATGGCGCTGGGAATAGCCTCGTGACGATGATTCTTTGCCGGTCATATTATTAGTGACCGGCAACTCACTTCTCGAGATCATCCTTTTGCGAATCGCTTTGTCCTAGGTCTCAGATCTCCGCGGTGAGTCTCTCGAAGATCGACACCCTTTCGAGCTTGATGGCAATTGCACTCCGAGCATCGCCTTGATGAGCTCGAGTACAAGCATGATCAAGGCCAATTGGGGAATCCTTCGAGATTTTCGCACTCTTGCACTGTAGTACGCCATTGGTGTGTGTATCGGCAACCCCGCCAGATGCGCTGGATCTCGAAAGCATAACGCCCTCATTGTCGATGAAAACGCCTCCTTCCGAGGATCGGTAATCCATCGGCTTCCAGTGACCGCCAGACTCGCCGACATGGGCGAAGTTCTCAAGCAGCTCTCTGACTTCGATTTTCAACCGATAGAGAGGCCGCAGGAATCTTTTGTCTTTGCTGAACGGGTAACCTCCCCGCATGAGGAGTGACCCGCGATTCTCTCCGAGGACCGAGACGATCCTTGATAGCCTGGCTTGATGGTGGTGACCGAGTTGGCTTCACCATCGATTCGTGATGCGACGCTTTGTCTTTGAGGCGCCGGCCGGACTTGACCGCGCTGGATTTGTAACGCCAGATCCTTCGGGCTTTGCCGATCGAGTGTGGGCGAACAGGTTGGGGCACCATTAGACTTGGGCCTCCAAACCTGGCGACGCTGGTGGCTTCTTTGCCACTTCCTTCTTAATTCACGAGCCTGCTGCACAAAGCTCTGTGGCGCAGGCGAGTGCGCGCCGCCGGATGCGCCCTGAAGTGGAGCGTTCCGCTTGACACGCACTCCACTCGCCGCTGATGGCTTGATAAACCGCCGATTCTTTGAGGCCGAGCCTCTCGCGGAGTCTCGACCTTAGATCTCGCTTCATAGCGACCCCATCCGTGGATTGCATGGCCTGGCGAAGCTTGCGCCATGCTCGCTGCCGCTTTGGCGGCTCGCTGAGAGTGCTGGGCGCATCGACGCTCATCTCTCGACGCCGCTAGTCCGACTTGAGACGCCGATTTCGCCACTGCAGGCGGGTTGACTCGGCCCCGGGGTTTCTACTCTCAAAGGCTCCATCTGCTCTCCTTGCACGAGTCCTTGGAGCGGGCGGGGGAACTGATCTCGAAGAGGGTGAGGACAAGTACTCCTCGAACTTTCTTGGTCAACTAACCGACTCCTCTTCCTCCACCGGATAAGGATCCGCTGTTAGCGACGCATCTAACCGACTGAGGCCTGGTTCCCATCGGTGGTCGCCTTGTTCAAGCGTAAAAGTCTGATGATTGTCATTGATTTGAACTTGCTTACGCCTTCTTGGCCTACAACAAAGTTCAAAGAGAAATATCGCTTTATTTTAAGGCTTACAATGAAAATCAAAAAGATTATAACTTTTATCCTTAGGACAAACACGAGGATCTCTGCTATCGGATCTCGCTATGCGGGTTCTTTTGCCCGTACGGGACTTATTGTGTCCGTGGACCACCGCGCTAACTCCGATCCAGAGACCTGCGTTCGA
>CM022708.1:24420821-24465322 GCA_012295165.1 Asparagus setaceus | reverse complement strand
CCGTTGCGTCGCGTGGGAATAGCGGTGACGATGATTCTTTCTTGGTCATATTATTAGTGACCTCGGCAACTCACCCTCGGGGAGATCGTCCTTTCTGGAATTGCCTTGTCCTAGGTCGGCATCTCGTGGTGAGTCTGGAAGAGCTGACACCCTTTACGGAGCTTCTTGATGGCAATTGCACTCCGAGCATCGTCTTAATGAGCTTGGAGCACAAGCATGACTGCCAATTTGGGGAATCCTTGAGATTTTCACCGTACGCGTGTGGCTCATCGGCGTGTAATGCGAACAACTGCCGTATGTCGGTGATCTTTCGGTATAACGTCCTCCTCATCGGATGAAAACATCTCCTTAGAGGACGGATCAACCCATCGAAACTTAGAAAGTGACTCGCTAGACTTTCGCCGATGTGAGTCGCGAAGTCTCGTAGACTCGGACCGATTTTTCAGATAGGGGAGGCTATAGGAATCTTCTTGTCCTTGTTGGAGCAGTGCGACCTCCTCGCATGAGGAGTGACCCGTGATTCTCTCGAGGACCAAGGCGATCCTTGATAGTCGGTTTGGTAGTGGTGCGGAGTTGGCTTCACCATCGTGAGATCTGAGCACCTTTGTCTTTGGCGTTGTCGGTCTTGGGCTTTGGCGTTGGATTTACCTTTATCCCGAAGCAGAAGGAGTGTGGGCAACTGAGGTTGGGGCACCATTAGACTTGGGTGCCAAACACGGTGATGCGTTGGTGGCTTCTTTGCCACTTCCTTCTTTAACTCACGAACTGTTGCACCAAAGCTCGTGCTTGCATGAAGTGTGGCGCCGGATGCGCTCACGAAGTGTGGGCGGTTCCGTTTGACACGGACCCACTCGTTGGTTGGCGGCTTGGGTAACCGTCGATCACTTGATTTGAAGCCTGCGTGAGTTTGGATCTTAGATCCGCCAGCGGACCCCATCCATGGATTGCATGGCCTTGGCAAGCTTGCGCATGCTTTATCGTCGCCTTTGGCGGCTTCGCTGGAAGCCGGCGCATCGTCGGCGTTCATCTCGGCACCATCTGGACTTGGCGAAGGGATTTCATTTGCTACTGGCCTTGAGTTGGACTTCGCCGTCACGGGGCTCTACATCGGAGGCCATCGGGTTCTCCTTCTGCGGAGACCTTCTTGGGCGGAGCGGATGGAGAGGAGGAGTGAGGAGGTACTCCTCGAACTTCTCTGTCGAACTCGAACTCGACCTCTTCTTCCACGGGATAGGGATCCATGGTTGCGCCTGGCGACCTCCGATCTGGTGGCTCCCAATTGGCCCAAACTTTGTTCGGTAAAAGTCGGGATGATTGTCATTGATTTGAATTTGTTTCGGCTTCTTTTGCTACAACAAAATTCAAAAGAAATTGCCTTTTATTTTAAAGGCATACAATGAAAATCAAAAGATTGCGACTTCTTCCTAAACAAACACGAGGATCTGTTATGTCGAGGTCACCGCTTGCGTCAGGTTCTTTGCCGTTGGGACTTTTTGTGTCCGTGGACCACAGCGCAATTCGATCGAGTAGAGCAGGGTTACGGAACTCTGAGATGTGAAGGGGCTCGTTTCCGAAAGGAAATGGCGCTGAGGGATCACTCGCGAAGGAGAGGATCGCTGGCGGGTGAGATCTACTAGGAGAAATCACGCTATCCACAGATTAAGGCGGCTTAATCTAGAGGGTTCGACGGTGGGTTACCTTTTGCTTATAGATCGGCGTCATTGGACTTGAGCTTCGTGCTTTCGGAACCGTCGCCGATTACTCGTAGATCTCGCAAGAATTCTTGGTCCAGAGCTCTTCCAAATCACCAAAAATCCAAGCCTCAGGAAGCCTTGAAATTCCCCAAATCCAAGACCTCGGAAGCCTTCAAGACCCCCTATTTATACAAAGGGATGTGTCTTGTGACCCAAGTGGCTCGGCCGGCGGAGTTGGCGGTGGCTCGACCATGGTGGCGGCACGCGCCACCACTGGCGAGCACCTCGGCCAAGTTGGTAGAGGTGGCTTTCGACAAAGTGCCGAGAAACCTTGGCCATTTAGTGAGTGTGCCTCAGCGCGCTTTTCCATTTGTTTAGCTTTCTCCGGTCGATTCTTCGTTAATTTCGTCGACTCTTCGGTCTTCGGGCTTAGTTTTGCTCGGTGATGTCGCCATTGGTTTGAGTTCGTGTCGATCAACTTTCGAGCTCGGGCGGCTCGTTGCATCGACGGACTAAATACGGTTGATTCGAGTCATCGGCGTTTGAGTTTAATCAACTCGACACGTCGTTTCATTGGCTCGTCACGTCTTGCCGACTCACTTCATGTGCTCGTCGACTCGCTCTGGCGTTTTGCGGCGTGATGCATTTTCGCGGCGTCGGTTTGTCGAATGGATCGTCGGTTGTCAACCCATCGTCCACGAGTTTCGTTCGGTCGATAAGCAATTTTTATGCCTACACTTTTTGCTTTCATTCAACATACATCGAACCATATTAAAGATTGTTCTATTTATTCTTTACGAAACTCCATTTTGTTGAGGTGAATAAGGCACTATATTGATGATTAATTCCATTCTTCTTGCAAAAGTTCTTAAACTCATTTGAATTATATTCTCCACCACAATCGATCTTATAGATTTAAGAAAAAATCTAATTTGTTTTTCCACGTGCTTTTAAATTCTTCTTTTTAGAAAACTCTTTCTTTTCTTTTAGCAAATAAACACATGTCTTGGCGAAAAATCATCATGAGAAAATACTTACCTCCAATGGATATTGGCTTTATAGGACCACACATCCTATACTAACTCAAGAACTTGTGTTGCTCTTCTTGACCTTCCTCCTTGAAAGCTTTTTCGGTGTTGCTTGCCAACAATACACTTTTCACACTTCTCATTTGTTGGAGCCATCTGTGGAATTCCTATCACCATTTTCTTATCCGACAAAAGTTTTAGCCCTTCAAATTTTAGATGACCAAATCTAAGATGCCACAAAATATTTTCATCTTCAATTTTTGCTTGAAAGCATTTAGCATCAATTTTCAAATTCAGTGGAAACATTCTAGTTTTCAACATAGGCACGTGTGTGATCAAAGTATTATTGCCATCACGAATAGAAAGGCCTAACTCCTTCATATGAATTTCATATCCTTTTACAAGGAATTGGCCCAAACTTAAGATGTTATTTTTTATATCCGGTACATAGTAAACATCGAAAATATATTTGTGAACTCCATTCTTCAATCTTAGAAGTAGTTTACCTTTTCCTTTTACCGGCCTTTTTGATAAATCACCAATTGTTATATTGCCTTTATCTCCTTCTTCGAGCTCTGCAAATAACTCCTTGTTTCCACACATATGGTTGCTTGCACCGGTGTCGAGGTACCATATGCTTTCTTGAATTATTGTAGCATCTTTGTAAGCCATTAGCAAAACTCCTTCTTTCACTTTCCTTGTCGACAAAATTAGACTTCTCTTCTCTTTTGTTAGAATCTTTATACCAACATTCATTAGCATAGTGCCCAAACTTCTTGCAAACATGACATTGAATCTGAGATTTTTCATACATTGATCGATTATATGGCCTTGAATACCAACCTCTTCCTCGGCCTTGTTGCAATGATCGCCAAGTTTCTCCTCTTTGTCCTTCTCCTCGACGTCTTCCAAAATTTGATTGTGCTCCATTATATCTTCCACCGCGCCCTATTTGGCCATGCATGACCACGAACTCCTTGAAATTTTGTTTCTTTTGCTAAGATGAGCTTGCTTTGAAGTGCCTTATCAAGTGACGTCTCCTCTTCTTTCTTAGAGACCTTTTGCACATGAGATTGTAGTGAGCCTATAAGTTCTTCCACTATCATGTCCTCCAAATTTTTTGATTCTTCTATGGCTACAACCACAAAATCAAATTTCGGATCCAAAGAGCGTAAAATCATTTCCATAACACCTAACATTGGTTAGTTCTTCTCCATTTCTTTTTAATTTATTCACAACTATCATAACTCTTGAAAAATAATCAGTGATTCAAAATCTTTCATTTTAGATTTTCAAATGCACCCTTAGAGTCTAAGTTGAATTCTTTTTACCTTCTCCAAGACCTTTGCAAGTCTTTCGAAGAATATCCCATGTTTCCTTGGAAGTTTTGGCAAAGGCGATTATCTCGAAGGTTGCTTCATCAACAGCTTGACGGATGGTGGCGAGCGCCTTCTTGTCTCCTCTTCTTTCTACTTTAAGTTTCTCCCTATTCTCTTTGTTTAGACTCGCCTCATCTTGTGGTATCGCTAGCTCAGTGTAGCTATCCTTTACAATCTCCAACACTTCCAACGCTCTAAGAATAGCCTATTCTCTTTGTTTATACTCACCTCGCTTTTTGATTAATTTGGGAGTTTGGTATTGAAAACTATCTTTTGAGGCCATTGGCTAAGAGGGATTTTTTTTTTAAATGGCTCGATACCAAAATGTAGAATTTAGAGGATATAAAAGGCTAAATTAAAGAGGAATATAGGCAAGGAGGAAACATATAGTATTTTATTGATGAATTTTTTTTCAATCTCAAATGACTACATAACATGGCTTTATATAGCACTAGACACCTCTAATACATTAATAACATTAATTCTCATTTTCATAACCCCGTGCAAATAATAGCAATTTATTCTCCATAACTCCCTCATATTTGTAACTCCTATAATAATTCTTCATATTTGTAATTCCTATAATCATTACTAATATCTTAATAACCACAATCAAGTTTAATTTCTAACAGGCCTTGCACAGTTAGTTAGTGTTGTCAGGTGACATAAAGAAATGGCAAAACACTTCTTAATGTTTTAACCAAATTTCTTTATGGATCCTTAAATTTTGAAAGTCATATCTCTAACGTTTATTCTGTCATAAATAGAAATTCTTTTTGAATTGTCTCGTTAGTAAAGTGATGATGTGGCAAGATTTTTCTTCTTTATCTTTGTCTTTTTTTGTCATTTTCCTTTTCTTTGCTGACTGGATGCTGACTGGATCCCTGAAAGTCTTAAAATGATGAACAACCCATTAAAAATCTTGAACATTACAAGCAGTCTTTGAAATTTTTTAAAAATTACTAACAGTCCCCTAAAGTTTTTACAAATAGCCGCTAAAAGTTTTGAAACTTACAAATAACTACCTAAAATTTTACAAAAAACCCCCAACAAATTTGCAAACACCCCCTAAAACTAAAATTTTATAAAAAGCTACTAAACTTTTATAAACAGTCCCCAAAATTTTACAAAACCCCCTAAGAGTTTCAAAAATTACAAATAATCCCCTGAAAAATTTACAATCCCCCGAAGTTTTAAAATTATAAAAACCCTAAAATTTTACAAATAGTCCCCACAAAATTACAAACACCTGAAATTTTGACAACTATAAACAGCCCCCTAAATTTTTGCAACAAATCCCGATACTTTTTATACACCTGCCAAGAGTTTTAAAATTATAAATATTAAAAATTTACATACCCAAAAAATTTTGAAACTTGTAAATAACAAATAATTCTAGGTGGTTATTTATAAATTTTTGGGGGCTTTTAAAAATTTTAGGTAGTTATTTGTATTTGTGAAACTTTTAGCAACCTGCTATAAAACTTCAGTGTTCGTTTGTAATTTTAAAAATTTCGTGAAGTATTTGTAATGTTCAAGACTTTTAAAGGGTAGTTTGTAATTTTAAAACCTTCAGGGGTCTAATCAGCATCCGGTCATCAAAGAAAAAATTCAAAAAAACATTTGTTGATAACGAAATTAACATTATGGATCTTATTTAATGACTTTCAAAGTTTAAGGACTCAAGTAATATTTGGTTTAAACATTAGGGACCTGAAGTTTGCCGAAAGAAATATTGACATACTCACAAACCAAGCAATCACAACCAAAGAGACAGGTAGCAGAGACGAGATGATTCTGAAGTAGCTAGGTGTCACGTTGCTCTGAGTCGATCGTGTAACCCATTACAAGGCAGCACTGACTACGCCGAGGAGGAAGCGTAAGCGACGATCTCCTCGTCCCGCTCAAACCTAATCATATCTTCCTCCTCCATCGTCACCCAAGCGTCCATCCCACCCGGCCCATCACCGTAACCTCTCCTGTCCGTCAAAGAAATTATATTCTTCGCCACCATCACATTCCCCGTCCCCATTCCCATCCAAACGGGTCTCCCCCATCCAAAATCCGTCTGTTGAAAACCAAACCTCGTCCAACTTGAGAACATATACATATCCCAATGATCACAACCAACCTCATTCATGGCCTCCTTCATTGCGTCATTCATGAGGCCACCCATCCTCTCTGTACTCTCTCAATCTCTCTCCGTCGATCTTCTTTATAACGGAGCTCACTTTCTTCAAACCTCGACTTTGATTCAGCCTCTGCCACCGTCATCGCCGCTACAACTTGATAGACTAGGTTGCCGAACAGATTGTCTGGCAAAGGTGTCGCCTTCCCGATGTTGACGGTGATTCCTGCCATCGACGGCCTAGATTTCTTCTCGCTTTCTCTCGCCCTCATGCAGCAACGCCACAGGAAGGCCACCATCGCCTGTACTCGTGTCAGGTCGGTGACGGGGGAAGAGTTTTTGAGACTGGCGATTGTTGACTCGCCGAAGGTGAACCTCTTTGTGATGAGATTTGTGGGATTTTTGGACGGGAGGTTGAGAGTCAGGTCTCGCTTTTGTAAAATTGGAGGGTAAAAAGATGCGGCGTCAAAGGCGGGAAGTGGCAACCGCGGCGGTTGATCTTCGTGGGATGCTGCGGTGGCCCATGCGGCAGTGAAAGCAAAGGCGGAGTGTGCGTCGGCGATTTTGTGGGAGAGGCAGACGGCAACAGCAATGCCACCACTAGAGAAAGAGGTTATCTGAACAGAGAGGAGCGGGTCACCGGTGTTGTCCCTGCACGGGGTACTTATTAGAAAAGGAATTTGGATCCTCTCTACTAAAACTTAATGGGATATAAATGATTACCTCCTAAGTTGTAAGTATACAACCTTGATCAAGTTATAGTATAAAAGATTATCGATCCCATGAGGAACGTGAAGAAGGAAGTTAATTAAGTTTGGTTTTTTGTTTGATTATGTGCGCGACAATTAGGAGTTATTCAAGAATAAAAGAAAAACATGGTGAAAGTGGTCATGAAAAGATTAGAGAGTGGATGTGGATTATGCGCAATAAAACGAGGAAGAAAATAAGAGTGGAGAGATTTAGAAAATGTGTGTGATAAAACGAGGAAGAAAATGAGTGTGAGGGGTTAAAGATGGAAGTGGTAAAGTGAAAATAAAAGAAATGAATGTGAGAGAAGGAGGGTGATTGTGATTTGTGTAAATAAAAGAAAAGAAATCAAGAGAGGAGAAAGACAATTAAAGAAAAATAAACAAATGAAAATAAGGATAAGAGGAAAATTAAGAATGTAAAGTATGGAGGATTAATTAAAGATATGAGGAATCAGAGAATCCACTAGCTTATCTCAATCTCACAAGAATGAGTTGGATTTGTTAGCTAGTTTCAAACAATCTCTAGGGATCCCACAAGTATTAGCTCCACACTTAAAAGAGGTAATTCCTAGAGGGTTCTAGCCTCAAGGTGAATTAAAGGAAAGAAAAATCTATTCTAGAAAGTAAATACAAGAATTAAATACATTGCATGAAAGTAAATTGCATGAAAGTAAATCTAAACTACAAAGCATATAAATGAACAAGAAATGAAAAGAAATGAAAAGAAATGAAAAGAAAACCCTTCAATTTCCTTTCTCTTGAATTAGTGGAGGGTTACCACTTTCGATCACAATCGTTGATTATTTAGGTGATTGTGATTTATTCTAAATCTAACACTGAGCATATCCCCATGTATTGCACTCATTCATAATTTGCACTCAAGAAAAATCATTACATTCCACTAGATGTTCAATGGTTGTGATAATGTAGTGGTATCTTCACTATTTTTTTTATAATGGTAAGGATCAGAATCCAAAGAGAAGTCTTGAGCCTGAATATGTCCCTCAAATCTTCCAGATTTTAAATTTACTCTTAAATTTGGTATTTGCAAAATCACTCCAATTCTCTTGCACTGGGTTTTCTACTCCTTCCACATAATAGTGTTGGTTTTAAGCAGTACAATGTTAAAATTTTCAATAATTTTCAATAAGTTGCAATATTTTCTCTTTTAAAACTAAAACTCTTATGTGGGAGGGATAGAAAAGCTCAATTTGACAGAATTGAGGATAATCTTGTAAATACCAAAATTTAGGGGCTAAATATGCAAATATGAAATATTTGAGAGGTATATATGCAAAAAAAAAACCTAGTAGAAAATAGGCTAAAAATCAAAACTTCCCCTAACTTTGGATGATTATCAGATAACCTCTCATAACTTTTAGAATATCAGAAAACCCCCCTTAGGTTTAGGGGTTATTAGGAAACCACTTAGCTTTAAGATTTTTTCATAAAACCCCCTTAAGGTTTAGGGGTTATCGGAAACCCACTTATCTTTAAGATTTTATCATAAAACCCCTTAACAGCACCTGCATTATCTTTAAGATTTTATCATAAAACCCCTTTAACAACATTCACTATAATTTTTCACATGGGTGGGTAAAATTATGTAAGGAATATTTTTTTCAGTGAAAATTGCGGTTCACACATTTAAGACAACTTTTTAATAAAATCTTAAAGTAAAACAAGGATTCTTATAACCACTAAACTTAAGGAGGTTTACTGATATTTTGAAAGTTATGGAAGGCTAAATGTCCAAATTAAGAGGAGCCTTCTGATATTAAGCCTAAGAAATAATTGATTTACAAAGACGAGAACACCTGCAGAAATTGTTACAACATGGGAGGAGAGTGTTTAGACTGCTATTGTCAAGACCGCGACTGAGGAGTTCTGAGAGCCAAAAGTCAGATACGGCCACAGCTTCGGCGAAACGGGCTCCTCGATCGTTGCAGGTGACGAAGGTGTGGTCGGAGTCTAGTTCTCCGGCGATAGGATAGAATATAGACAGAGTTCGAGATAAAGAGGATTTGAGAGTGGAGAGGTAATTAGGACTAGGATTTTGGTAGAAGAGGATGAAAGGGATGTGATGGGCAGGCAAGGAACGGTCCAGCCATGAGAGTTTGTGAGTGCGGAGATGAGGAGGGGTTGGAGATGATGGGGTGATGGTTTCTTTAGAAGTCACTTCCACCTTCCACATTTTGATCAGGAAGTTGTTTTAATTTCCTGAAATTCTTTGCTCGATCTGTTGCATTTATAACTCAAGTCGGCCGGCTCCATTGCGTTTCTATGATGAAGCAGTTTCATATAGCCTATTATTTTTTAGCTTATGGCAATACAAACATTGCGTTTCTATGATGAAGCAGTTTCATATAGCCTATTATTTTTTAGCTTATGGCAATACAAAAATAGCAAGTAGCATCCACCGATCTAATAACTTCCCTATTGGCTTTATTTTTTTTTTATTTTTTTTTTGTCTTTTGAATATGTTATTGTGGTAGAGAGGTCTAATTTGGACAGGAGAGACGACGTTAATTAGCTCATTAAGTAACACCAACTAGTTGCATTTCTTTTTTATTAGAAAAAGTTCAGAATAGAAAATAAGAAAGACAGCACAATATTAGCAACTAGAAAAACTTGCACTAAATAATATCAGAAGAGTGTAAAGTTTAATTTGGATCATCACTCTCTTCCTCACAAAATGCAAGAACGCCCCTCTTTACAAAACTCCTCTACAGCCCTATATATCATCAAGTCGTATTCTTTTGTTCAGTTAGATATCTCTTTCGTTAAGTTAACAACTATGGTATCCCTCTTATTCTTGATCGATTTTCTTACATCCATTTCTAATATTCCTCGTTGCTTCATCAATTATAACAAGGCAGATTTACTTTGAGCAAAGTGGTGTCATGCCACACCACTTACTCCATGACCCTCCCTTTGAGTTATGCTACCATGCTTATAGATTAACGCAATTGAAGTGATAACTCGAATCCACCAAAGGGTGCTCTCTAAATCCACAAAGAAGCGATCTCTAAATCCACAAAGAACGATCTCTGAATCCACGAAGAAAATATTAAAGAAAATAAATTTATTGATAAAAGATATCCTCTAGGGCTTACAAGACTCTGTTTAAATAAAATAAAAGCGACTCCTACTATGACTCGAACTTTACCAAAAATAAATAAAATAAACAAGACTTCTACTATGACCGAACTTTACTAAAAATAGAAATAATAAAACTCTCCTTCAAAGACTCCCTATGATTAGGGAAGTAAATCGGTCAAATTTGGAATCAAACCGGATTTGTTTCCTAATCAAAAAGACTCCTAAAACATTACCTAAAATAGTAAAAACTCACAAAAACGCTGATATCTCTCAATCCGGAGAGAATTTGGTAAACGGACGTGGCAAACCGGTTTTGGTTGACTCGCCTCGAAAAATACACGATTTACATATATAATTCGGTCCAATTCGACTACTTTGAGAAATATGACCCGTTCTTCGCGTTGAAGTTATTTTCCTCTACGTCCGATTTGGACTTGTGACGGTCATGTTTCTCCATAAATATATCCACGTATGTTCTACATCACTTATAGTCACCAATACATCTTCATCCCTATCTCTAATAAGAGGAATGTTTCAGATCCTTGCTGCTTCTTTTCTCCCCTTTCATTTTTCTTATTCTGGATGTGTAGATATAAGAAAACACATCTAATTATACACTGCTCATCTCATGGATAAGGCTAACTAGCTCTTAAATACCTTAGAGTTATTGAATACATTACTGAATTCACTCTGTTATTTTAAAACTAAGCTTAAAATTCATTATTGAATTCGTTGAGAATACAATAAACTATTATTCACAAACTCACAACCAAGCAATCAACTCAAACATGCAAGAAAACAACATTTTTTTTAGTAAACAAGGCAAGATGTCCAGAAAATTCATTAATCAAATCAACAATTGACGAGAGAAGGTAATGAAATAGGTGTCACGTTGCTCCGAGTCTATGTCCATCATTTAGTCTGTTGTAAAGCGTTGTTGACTATGCAGAGGACGACGAATAAGCAAGGGTCTCCTCGCCCTGCTCAAATCTAATCATATCTTCTGCCTCTAACGTCACCCAGGCCTCCATCCCACCCGGCTCATCACGACCACCTCTCCGGCCCATCAAAATAATCACATTCTTCATCATCGGCCCACCAATCCCCATCCATGTTAGCCTCCCCAATCCAAAATCCACTTCTTAAATAGTAAACATCGTCCAAGTAGTGAATATATACTAATCCCATGTTAGAAACACAACATACAATAAGGCGGAATATGCATATCACGACTATTAATCAAAATTAGAAGAATACCTGGATCTACCTAAAAAGAGCTTCCTCAATAGAAATAGCCTCCAACTTGAATCCACACATTACCGAAGAGGAGCAATACTGAGAGATAGGTTCTCAATTTTCAATTTTTCTATTCTTCTGATTTTTCATCTTATCTTCATAAGATTTTCAGGTTCTTCATAAGGCTACATATGAACCCTATAGGTTTAGACTAGCCTTATAGATAACAAATTCTAAATGATTTAGAATTATTCAAAATTACTAATGATAAAATAGAATTGTATTGTATTTGTACCTCTTCTAATGACATTAGTCAAACCAATTGGGTCACATATCGAGAACCAACTACTAATCAAATTAATAATTTTAATTTAACAATTAAATTCCTATCCCACCAATCGTTCATAAAAACTCTTCCATAATATGGGATTAATTATTCATAAATAATATTATCTTACATTCTCCCAAAGATCATTTATTTTAGGAAATTTTACAAGGATGTTCACCTAATTGCTTATGCCTAAATTGCAATCCCCATGAACATAAATAAAAATTATTTTGAAACCTCAAAATATTTTATTTTATATGAAAATAAATTTTGAAAAATATTTTACAAAATCACCTAATGGTGGGATTGTAATAACTTCATGTTAAATGCATAATAAATTAACTCATCATAATGAGCATACCGGATTCTATCTAAATATTCATCATTTCCTAATTGAAATATAGCAACCCAATGTTTTAGGTTGCATAGTGCTTACCATAAAAATATGCAAGTTGCAAGACTACAAGGATCAAGTATAGTATTTAAGATATCGAATCCACAAGGAAGGTGAGTATTTAGAAATTCTAAATTTGGTCCTACAAAAGTGTGGACAAAAAGGAGTAAAATAAAATGTGAGAGATGTAGAGAGGAATTGTCATAAAATAAAAAAAAATAAAACAAGAGGAGAGAAAGAGAAAAGGAGAAAACTACTAAAAAATAAAGAGGAAACTAAAAGAAATAAGAAGAATTGAAAATAAGAAAAGAGAAGGAAGTAGGAAGCAAAGAAAAATCAACAAAATAAATTAAGAAGCTAATCGAGAGAGAGCGAGAGAGAGAGAGAGAGAGAGAGAGAAAATCAAATCAAGAAAAATTGAGGAAAAATAAGTGGAGAAGTTAGAAATCTAGAATTGAATTCACTAGTTAATTTCAATTAAGATTTATGAACCACTCTCTTTTATTATGTTTTTACTTTAAATTTAGTAAGCATAGATATTAAACCACTTAAAGAAAATATATAGTCTATCAAATTTTTATCTAAGCAAACATTTTCATTCATGAAAAGAACAATCAACTAGATAATAATTCTATAAATGAATAGGCATAACCTATTAAACCACTCAAAATAAGCATAAATTATCAAACTCATTTTCTACCAATTAGTTCTCTAGTTGATTACCCTAAACATGATCATTTTAAGCATAAAGAGAGCAATCCATAAATCATAAAATAAATTAAACTAATTTTATAGAATCCTAGATTTTCTACAAGAATTAGTTACTCATTTTGTAAAAAAAAAATTAAAAAATAAAATCCATACTATAAAGCATAAAAGAGCAAGAGGTAAATCTAAACGACAAGCAATAAAAGAAAAAATAGAAAATCAAAGCAATAAAGAGCAAGAAAATAAATCTTTTCTATAAAGCATAAATAAAAATTATACTACAAGCATGAAATAAATCTAATCTACCAAACATAAAATAAAAAATAAGAAACTAAAATTCTAAAATATGCAATTGTAAAACAAGAAAATAAAAGGGGAAAATGAAACTTACAATGCAAGGAGTTGGCCCCTTGAAGGAAAATATTCATCTTTATCATCAAAGAAGAAGAAGAAGAAAAGGAGGAAAAAAATTTTATTTATTGGAAGCAAAAATTTATAATTTTGAAAGGTCTCTCAATTAAGAGTAACCCTCCTCTCAAAATGGAGTCTTTTTATAAAATTTTTCACATCTCAAACACTCATTCTCTACCCTTATTTATAGATTACACAAATTAATATTAGCCATTAGATCAAACTTAGCACTCAAGTTACACAATTTCAGCCTTTAATTATAACTATTTTTACTGTATCAATCGTATCGATACTTCTTTGATTTTGATTTTTTGGCTAAGATTATTAGGCTCTTTTGTGTTGGCTTCTATAGGCTTCTTTTGGCTTGATCTTGGACTTCAATGAAAGCTTTAAATGAGGAAAATTTATTCTTTTGGGTCCTTATTTATTAATCCTTCATTATCTCAAATTAAGATAAAAAATATTATTAGCGGATATATTTATTCAAATAAAATAGATAATGAGGGTATAAGAGTATAATAAAATGTGAAGATCATGTAGCTTGCTAAACAAGCTTAACCATCACATCAAAGCATACTAAATTATCAAATTAGAAATAATAATATCATCAAGTCAAAGAGACCATGTAACAATCTAAATTCTCCATCTCCTATATGACTTGTCCTAGAGAATTCAAATGTGGTCTAGTGCTACACACATCACAATGTGTACTTGTAACATACTGACTGAGAAATTATCTAAAAATTCAATAAAATTCTACTCATATTTAATATCCACGTATTAACTCCCAGAACCTTACTAAGTTGATAGTAGTCTAAGCAGAATACCTTCATAGAGGAAAGTTGCTATGGAGATGCTTAACTACTATATAAGCATAGGGTCTTATTTTTGTTGCTTGCAAAATGCTCTCTAGAACTGTTGTTAACACTTTGCATCTAAAAATTAATTGGTCTAGTGTATTCCTTATTTTGCACTCGGCTGCTCATGGACAAATCGACCACATAATAGGTGGTGAGCAGAAGGCCCGGTAGGTAACTCAAAAGAACAGAAAATTAGAGAATGCATCATCAGAGATATCAAATATAGAGAAATATTAAGATATTCAAATATGATAACTAAAATCTGAGAAGCATCAATCAATCAACAATCATGCTCTATTTATAGGATTCTAAGTTGTTCCCGATCACGGGACTACATCACACGCATGCCTCCAATCATTTGCCCACCGGTGAAGTGTTACTTCACATAGGGCTTTGGTCCACTAAAATAGAGCATGAAAGAAAAAGATATGTGCAACAATTATACAAGCATCAATTTCTTAGCGAGATCTCATCAAATGTTACTGACAAATATTAATCGTCATTCGAAAGGAAAAATTCCCAATGACACTAGTCAACAAGTATGAATATCAATTAATAGCATTCAAATATGGAGATTCATATGAAAAGCCAATAAAATGATAGAAAATAAGGAGATGTTACCTACCAAAAGTCAAACAAATCTCACAATCCCATTGTTATATCCGATACTCCAAGATCCTACATAATCATAGTATGTATTGACATTAGCCTTTCTGGATTACTTTTATCCTTCTGTCGTCACATAAAGTATAATCGACTAGACTATTTCCAGTTGGTCCTTTTATTTTGACATTCCATTTGTGTGACTAACGGTTAATATACTAAGAATAATATAAATATATTTTACTATAAGAAAGCTCTATGAGTCTACTTTGTACTCAAGCAAGTTTCATGCAATTCGAACCTCTGTATAGGGAGTTATATATCTCATAACACAGCTGCATATAGAATTCTGGGAGCAGGTTCAGAAGAAAGCAAATCTGTATTTTATGGGGGCAAATAATATAACTTCAGATTCTGAACAAGATGAAACACACGTCTCGAAAGTGAGAGTTTAGAGAACGAGGTATATCCTTCATATGATCAGTTATATTTCAAGTATAATAAAATGTTGGCACAATTTGAGAAAATTGCTGAAAAATATGAAGTGATAAAAGAGGGAATGCAAATTTGAGGAAAGAAAAGAAAATCTTATGTGAGAAAGGTGAATCTCTTTCCCTAAATTTAGATTCATATAATTCATCTTGTGAGATTATCACAGTTGATTGCACATAATGTTCTATTTATCAAGATAAAATTCATGTTTACCTAAGAAACTAGGTGATAAAATCATTGAAAATGAAATTGGTTGCCAAACTAAATGAATTATTGTTTGAATTATCTTCGAATAAATAAAGTTTAAAGCTAAGTGCACCACTATTGTTTCTTAAAATAAATAAATAAAGTTTAAAAATATTAATTTAGAAAAGGCCGTAAATTTTTTTATTGGATTCTAAAGGCTTAAACATGGTCATTTTCAATCAACGATTTGCAAAAGCTAAAACCGAACTTGGTTATTCATATTCAAAAAATACAAAAAGTTTCAATCTTTATTTGTGAAAGGAAATAATCATTTGTGAAAGGAAATAATCTAATGCTTTTTGCACTCATTTGAGTGCTTAAATCGCTATGTGTACTTTATGGGATAGAATGGGGCATATTTCAATGAATAGTCATATGCAATATAGAGTTAAGACAGTTAAACAGATTTGGGTACTAAAAAGTATAATTTTTAACCAATGTGAACCTATATGGATACCTAGATCACAGTTTTCTGCTTTTCTGTAGGTGTGCAGGAAGACTAAGGAGCAAGGTAACATCCGATTGGGTTGTTCAAGTCATATTCAAAAAAATAAGAATCGTTAGTTAGCGACCAAAAAGAATTATGGATATGTGACTTTTTTAGAACAACAAGCGAGGTAAAATTGTTGGAGTTGGTGAGATAGGTAATTTATTTTTGAACTCCTTAATATTTTTGAGCTTAATAACAATCTTATATCCATTAGAAGAGTATTGGACAAAGGTATGTCTATTCATTTTGAATCTACACATGCAACTTTGATATTTCATTTAGGTTCAATGGATTTGAATGTTAATGGACATGCAAATATTACACTTTGTATTTTCTTCATATTCATTCTAAAAGTGTAAAATATTTGGGTGCGGATGAGAAGTTGCTAATATGTTACAAACCGACTCTCATTATGCAGCGAGGATTCATTATGATGGTATGCAATGCTGCATAAATGATTGTTTCAAAGCAATTCTTCTCAAAGGGGTAAGTAAAGGTATATTTTATAACCCCACTTGTTGTATGTATGTATGTATGTGTATGTATGTGTGTGTGTATTCTCTTTCTTGTTTTTTTCCTTATAATAAATAATTTTTCTTTTATTTTTTCATATATCAAAAACAAAACAAAATTTCTCTTTCTTTCTTTTATTTTTTAATAAAAAACTTGGATATGCCTATGTATATGCTTTTCTGAGTTTGATTCGGATGAGACTATTCTTTTGGTGTATAGGCTTGATTATGTCACACATGTTCATTTATAATTTTCAATCTATCATTATGTATTTCTGTACATAATAATCAAAAGATGATTACTTGACACATTTTTTTCGTAAGTAAGTATATCTTATTTCACCAAAACTTTGCAATGAGTCCCAACTATGATCTGTACATCAAGTGCCTTTAAAACAAGCACCTATGAAAAAAACTATTGAATAACAAAATTTAGCACATGAGCCACAAAAAAAACAGGGTGTACAAACCTAAATATTTTTAAACACACCCGGTTGTACCCGAAAGATTTAACTTCTTTTTAACAAACTGAGGTTGTATATGCATAGCCTCACACCAATCTCTATTCTTCTTTGTATCTTGAACTCTACTAATCGTACTACACTGAATCTTCATGTGGAACACAATTTGTTGCAAGCATTCCTCCACAGTTGGCTTTTTCCAGTTTATGGAGTTATCCCAACTACTAGGCACATTCTTTTCTTGTACAAATTCCATAGCACCTCTCCATATATTAGCTGAAAATTGACAGTTAAAGTATAGGTGTTCTCTATTCTCTGAAGACAGGTTGCATATAGGACAGATTTCCTCATCCAGCATGCCATATCTCATTAGCTTCTCTTTAGTAGGCAATCTATTCAAACAAATCACCCAAAATACAAATGCATGTTTTGGAATAGTGAGTTTACTCCAAACTACTGAAGTCCAGTTTTGTTTCTCAAGTCTACCGATCAAAGTTTTGTAAGTTGATGATGTGGTGAATTGTGGCCTATCTCCCTTCCAGTGTAACTCGTCATCTATATAATCAACACAGATAAGAGCACTCTCCCTGAGTTTAAGAAGTTTTCGAAAACACCAAGACTGCTGAGTTTTAGCTTCCAAGGCCCAAAAACTTTGATTTTTCAAGTAGTAGCCATGAATCCATCGAACCCAAATAGAATCTGCTTTCAGTGCTATTGCCCAGATGTGTTTTAGCATGAGAGCTTTATTGAAACTATGCAAATCCTGAATTCCAAGACCTCCACAAGTTTTAGGTGTACATACCTTACTCCATGCAACCTTTGCTTTATGATGTTCTTCTAAGCTTCCAGACCATAGGTAATTTCTGCATATTTGTTCTACATTCTTGATCACCTTTTTTGGAAGTGTAAAGATGCTACCCCAGTAGTTGTACATACTAAATATCACAGATTTGATCAATTGAATCCTCCCGGCAAATGATAAGAGTTTTGAAGTCCCCATTGTAATCCTCTTTGTCATTTTCTCCACCAATAAATTGCATTCCTGAGTTGAGATAGATTTGGCAGATAGGGGAATACCCAAATATTTGACAGGTAATGATCCTTCAACAAATTTCAATTTTTGTAGGATCTGATTTCTTGTGTTGTGATCAGTTCCACCAAAGAAAACCTGACTTTTCCCCATATTTGCTTGTAGTCCTGATACATTTGAGAAGTGCTGAAATCTTTCCTGAATGTGACTAACAGCCAATAAATCCCCTCTACAAAAAAACATTAAATCATCTGCAAAACAGAGATGAGTTAACTGTGTGTATTTGCATTTCGGATGGAACTTGAAATTTTTTGTATTCTTGAGATCCATTAAAGCTCTACTCAGATACTCCATGCATAGTATGAATATATAGGGTGAAATTGGGTCCCCTTGCCTTACTCCTCTTGCACCAGAAAATGGAGGAGTCATGTGTCCATTAATTGGTATTGTATAAGAGACTGATTGAACACATTCCATAATCCATCTTCTGAATTTGTAAGGAAAACCGAAACCCTCCAGGATAGAGTTTAGAAAACTCCAGCTAATAGAATCATATGCTTTCCTTAAATCCACTTTCAGCATGCATCTAGGGCTAATATTCTTCCTCCCATACATATGCAACAACTCTTGTGCCATAAAAACATTATGAGCTATGCTTCTCCCCTTTAGAAAAGCCCCTTGGTTCTCACTAATGATATGGTTCATTACTTTCTTCAATCTATTAGTGATAACATTTGAAATGCATTTGTAAATAACATTACAACAAGCAATTGGTCTATACTCAGATGCATGGTTTGGACAACTCACTTTGGGTATAAGAGTAATCCTTGTAACATTAATTGATTTCAGAAGTTTACCTTGCTGAAAAAAATCCTGAACAGCTGCAATAACATCCTCTCCAATGATCTGCCAAGAGTGTTTAAAAAACTTTGCATTAAATCCATCAGTTCCTGGACATTTCAAATCTCCAATCTGAAACATAGCATTCTTAATTTCAGATTGAGAAATGGGCCTACACAGATCAATACATTGGTCTTCTGTGATACAAAGACCTCTTTTGAAGATAGCATTGTCAACTTGTTGCACTGGTACACTGGTTCCCATAATCCCTTTGTAGAAAGTAAGAATTTCATCTTAAATATCTGATTGTGCTTTTAACCAAATTCCTTGAGCATTCTTTAGAGAGTATATATTATTGGTTGCTTTCTTTTGTTTCATAGTAGCATGAAAAAATAAAGTATTGGAGTCACCATACTTTAGCCAATTGATCCTTGCTTTTTGATGGAGATAACACTTTTCATTTCTGAGCAAGCCTAGAAATATTCTTGTTTCCCTGTCTTCTTGTAGTTTCAGTGCATGGTTGCCAGGGTTTTGAGATAACAAACATTGAGTGGTAAATAACTTCTGTCTTGCTACATTGACTCTTTCAGCAATCCCCCCAAAGTGCTCTTTGTTAAATAATTTCAGGGCCTTCTTCACATGTTTCAATTTTTGCACAACCTGGTACATTTTTGAACCAACCACTCTGAGAGACCACCTTTGTTGGATAGTGTGTAAGAATAACTCATGTTCACACCAAAAATTGAAAAATTTGAACGCAGCAACAACATGTGGAGAGTCATGGAAAACCACAAGAGCTGGACAATGATCAGACACCCCTGGAGCAAGAAATTCAGTATCTGAGAAAGGGAATGCATCGATCCAAGCTTCATTAATAACAACTTTGTCTAATTTGCTGAAGATATGGTGGTTATTCCAAGTATAATAACAACCTCTATACTTCATGTCTGTAAGTTGTGTGTCATATAAAAAACTCTGTAATTCAACAATTTCTTGCCTACTCACTGCTCTGCCTTGTGCTCTTTCCTCTATCTCTTTTATACAATTGAGATCACCAAGAACTACCCAGGGCTCATTAATAGAAGTAGCTATATTCCTTATATCATTCCACAAAGGGACTCTGAGATGTTGAGAATTATATCCATATACCAAAGTGGCATAAAAAGGCCTTCCTTCATATTTCACCTCAACCCAACAATGAATATACTGTGAAGACATTGATATTATTTGCATCTGTATAGAATCTGAGTCCCATAAAAGCAAAATCCTACTATGAGGATCTAGATGAAAATTATGTGCATAATTCCAGCCAGGAGAACACTTTTCAACCACTTTAATGATAATCTCAATTTTTATTTTTGTTTCTACTAAAGCAATAAAAGACAACTTGTTTCTTCTGATCAAGTTCTTAACCTCTTTTTGTTTATTAGGGTGGTTAAGGCCCCTAATGTTCCAACAAGAGAAAGATTTCATCCAGGCTCCTTAGAGGAACTTGGTTTCCTGCTTCTTTGATTTTTGTTTGCAATAGTAGAGCTTTAACCTCTTTTCCTAGCACTTGGCAATTTTGCAGATAAGTCAATCATAAGATCAATTCCCCTTTCATCTTGAACATGTATTACACAAGATGTTTCACGTAGCAATTTCACACACCTATTTTCACAAATTATCAAGTTTTATGTTGTGGAATAGTGGTAGCAAGTCTTATTTTTGGTTTATTGATAATTTTTGGTTATGCCAAGTGTTTTTGAGCTTATTTTTACTTGGCTAATGCACAATTCTTTATCTTTATATGTACAAAATTGCATTTGTTTAAAATATCAATCAAACAATAAGAGTGTATTCGTTAAAATATGATCAAAGATCCACACTCTTATGAAATAGGGAAAATTGAGTGTATTCGTTAAAAGATAGTCAAAGACCCACACCCGTGGATTGTGTTTGTGCATATCTCAAGGGGTAATCATTCTGTACTAAATATATTTTATATTTAGAGATGGTGTGAATCACCCGCCAAATAATATCGTTCTTCCTCCTAAATCCTATATAGTTGAGGTGATAGGATGACATTTTAATCCTTAATTTTTAAGGTTGAGTCTTCTTATTACTCAATATTCACTTTGATATATCTGAATTTGTCTTATAAACTAGTATAAGTCTCTTCACTATCTGTTTCACACACTTTACACTGATATTTAATCTTTTTGTGTGTGATTTTTGACGTGATTTCTCTCGTGTTCATGTGTTTTATAATTAGATTTTAATCTCTTGTGCTATTTTTCTATAACTTTTGTGTGAACTAGTGTGTTTTATCTCCCTTCCACCTTTTGGATGATTTCTATCTGAATTTCTCGTGTATAAAGTATATACATTGGTGTGTTTTCCACTTTTGATAATAACAAAAGGGGGAGAATTTTGGTAAAATTTGATGATCTTTGCATGAGTGGAGTTTTTTTTTTCAAAGTGGTTTCATTGGTTTGAATTTTTGAAAATTTTTAAACACTCGATGCATTGTTTCAGGGGGAGTTTTATAATACTTGTGCCTGATTACACTTTTCATAAATGCATGAATGCAGGGGGAGCATAGCATATCATTTTCTTTTGCATGATAGTGTATTTATACTTATTTTTGCTCATTATATATCTCAAATATTCGTATTTCCATATTTTAAATTTTAAATTTGTAATTATCAAAAGAGGGAGATTGTTAGAGTATAGTCCATACAATATCTCTTGTTTGAGTAATACCAAACTCTCATTTGATACTAATATTTGTGTGAGATGATATAGTACAGATAAATACAGGTATAAGAAGCGTATGAGGTGAAACGGCGTAAATCAGCTCAAAAGCTTATTTTAGCATTCTCACCATCAATGGTAGGCATTGACCATCAATAATAAGAAGAGCTCATCAATGGTCAATCAATCTCATCGATAAGCATTGCATATTATTTTCTTTTACATGAAAATATATTTACGCTTATTATTGTTGTTTATTGTTGCTATTTGTTTGGCCCATGAAAGCCCACATCGATGGAGAGGCCAGTTCACCTCCTACTTACAGACCCTCGGTTTCTTTCCCCTTTAGTCCGCTGCCTTGAAACCCTAGTTTCATCTCCTCCCCTCTCGTGGTACGCTGAAAACCCTAGAAATCTCTCTGTGTGGTTGCCCTCTTCTATATATAAAGGGTTGGTAGTAGCTCGAGTGTGAGGAGATTGAGAGGGACTTTGTCGATCTCTCCCGTTTCTCTGTGAGGCTTTTCTCCGATCCATTGCTTTGTGCGATCCCCTTTCTTTGTGAGAGATGTGTGGCTTTGTCCCCTTGTATCCTTGGTGGTGCACTTGAGAAGGATCAATCGAGGCCGATTGACGAGCCGAGCAGCAGCGACATCGATCCTCAACGGTGGTATCGAGCCTCGTTGAGTCGTCGCCGTTCAAAATCGGCGGTCATTTGTCGGCGGATCTCGGCCGAGCCCTGAGATCGCTGACCGAACCGTCGCCGCCGTCGTTCCCATTGCGACAGCGAACCGCCCGCGGGACCACCGCCGACCGCCCGCCGGGAACCGCCGGGACCATGCGTGGGTAAGGTCGAAACCCTCTCATAGGGTTTCGCCGAGTATATTGATGTTGATTGTGGTTATCAATTTTTCCTTTTCACTTTGCATTTAAATCTCGGTTTTATTTCGCTGCGTTTAAGCTGGCGGAGTGGAAATTTGTTTGTGCTTTCGTCTTGAAAGCACAAAGGGTTTGAACCCGAGCCGTGCTCATCGTTTATTTTTACGTGTGAAGAATGTCACTACTAATCACTATGGTATGGTTCAATATGGTTTGGTTCCGTTTAACGGAAAATCGATTTTAGCATTTGGAAACAAAAAATAAAATGTATTTTAATTCAACAGAAGTCTGTTAGGGCTATTGGTCAGACTTATTTGGCTTCTGACACTGAAGAAAAAAGGGCTGAAATGAACGAAAATGCATGTTCCACAATTTATTTGAACTTATCTGACTCCGTGCTTAGAAAAGTTGGAATTTTGGAATCTGCTAAAACCCTCGGGATAAACTTGAAGAACTATATACAGAAACCTCTTTACCCAGTAAAATGTTTTTGCTTGAAAAATTTTTCAAATTTAGATTGGATATGTCTAAGGACATTGAGGAGAACCTAGATGTTTTCACAAAACTTATTTCAGACATTAAGTTAGGTGATAAACATATAGCGAATATACTCCTATTGCACTTCTAAATGCTATTCTGACTCATATAGTGATGTAAAATCTGCTATTAAATATGGTAGAGATGAAGTTACCCTTGATATTGTGATCAATGGTCTTAAGAGTAAGAATTAGATTTAAAATATTCGGGGAAAATAAAAATTCGGTGAGGTTATGCATGTGAGGGTAGGCCTCGAATAGGTCTAATAACCAAAAGAATGCAAGTAATGGGGAATCAAGTAAGAAAAATTTGAAAATGGAAGGGGTAGATCTAAGTCCAGGTTTAAAGTTAAAAATGCTATAATTGTCATGAAACTGGTCACTTTATTAAAGATTGTCCTAAACCTAAGAAATATCGACAAATGATCATGCTAATATGGTCTGCGTGAGGGCAAAATGGGTGAAATTTTCATGATTAATAATCTTTGTGATTATGCATATTTGAACTCTGTATTGTCGATTCTTTGTGTAAATCAGATTGGTTATTAGACTCGGTTGTACTTTTCATATGACTCCTTTTAAAACATGTTTTCAAACTACAAGAAAATAGAGAATGGCTTTGTGTCAATGGCAAATGAAAAGAAAAGCAATGTTTTAGGAGGCGGTGATGTATGCCTTAGGTTTTCTTCGGGTTCTGAGTTTACTTTGAAGAATGTTAGGCATGTTCCTGATTTAAGTTATAACTTGATTTCTTGTGCATCTCTAGAAAATGATGGTTTGGAGGGAAAATGGGGTAAAGGGGTTATGAAAATTCGAAGGGTCTCTTGTTATTTTCTTGAAAAACAAAATAACTTGTATGTTTGTCATCTTTGAACGTGCTTGATTCTGTTAACTCTGTGATAGGTGATAAATCTATTTTATGGCATAATAGATTAGGTCACATGAGTAATAAAGGATTAGAAATTTTGCATAAAGGAGGTCACTTTGGTAGTGATAAAATATCCACCATCCCTTTCTGTGAATCTTGTGTGCTAGGAAAATAACATAGGGTTAGTTTTCCGTTTCTTCTTTTCCTAATCATCTAAGTGTATCTGATGTACTTGAATATTTGCATGTCGATGTGTGGGGTCCCTCTAGTGTTTCTACATGGAGGGAACCAATATTTTCTTTCCATAATTGATGATTACTCTAGGAAAGTTTGGGTTTTACTCATGAAACAAAAATCAAGTATTTGATAAATTTAAAAGCTGGAAAATTATGATTGAAAACCAAGCGGGAAAGAAAATTAAAACTCTTAGGACGATAATGGTCTTGAGTTTTGTAACAAACAATTGAATGACTTGTGTGCTACTTGGGGTATTAAAAGACATAAAGCTGTTCCCTACACACCACACAGAAATGGGGTTCTTGAAAGGATGAATAGAACTCTCTTAGAGAGGGTGAGGGCTATGTTGGCCACATCTGGGCTCTCAAGAAGTTCGGGGAGAAGCTTTTGTCTGCTTGACTTATTTGATTAATAGGTCTCCTTCGCTCCCTTAGGAGGAAATGCCGAATTTGTGTTCACGGGCAAACCTCTTGATTTAAATAACTTGAGAATTTTCGAGTCTTGGCTATGTGCATCAAAGGATTGATAAGTTAGAACCTAGATCTAAGAAATGTGTTTTCTTAGGATACCTGAAGGGTAAAAGGTTATAGGCTTTGGAATAAGAGTGAACCGGGTTTAAGATAGTAATAAGTAGAGATGTTGTTTTTAATGAAAATGAATTTCCTTGTTTATCTTTACACGTTCCTATTTAGAAAATGATGCTCCAAATGAGGTGGAGCAAATGCCTATTATTAATCAATCTGAATTACCTCCAAGAGAAATTGAATGATATAATTAATGAAAATCAAGATGAGATTATTCCTAATGAGGTGGAGCATAATATCTGAAATAGATAACATGCATGATTTGAATGATTATCAACTCACTAGGGATAGAAATAAAAGAACCATTAGGAAACACGATAGATATAGAGATTGCAATTTGACTGATTGTAATATGTCAGAGTTTGCCTTTAATGTGTTTGAATCCCTTGAGTGCAATGAACCTAAGACTTATAGTGAAGCATTAAGGTCAAAATATTCTAAAGAATGGATTAGTGCTATGAAGAGTGAGATGGAATCCACGAGAATTAACCAAACATGGAAACTTGTTCCTAAACACGCTAGTTGTTGTAAGTGGTGATAGAGTGGTCATTTAAGGTGAAACAAGAATCAAGGTGTTAGGTTTAAGGCTAGGTTAGTAGCTAAGGGATTTACTCAAAAGGAGAATTGATTATCTTTGAAATTTTGCCCTGTTGTCAAATTCACTCTTGTTAGAATTATGCTTGCTTTAGTTGCTCATTTTAATTGGGAATTAAAACAAATGGATGTAACTCTGCTTTCTTACGGTGACCTTGACAAAAATATTTATATGCACCAACACGAGGGCTTTGTGGACCCTAAATTGCACGATCATGTGTGTTTGTTAAAAAGGCTTTGTATGGTTTAAAACAATCACCTAGGCAATGGAATATAAGATTTGATAAATGCATGCAATCTTTAAAGTTTAAAAGGAGTTCTGTGATCATTGCATATTATAAGAATATAGACTCGTACTGTATTTCTTTTAATTTATGTGGATGACATGTTGATTGTTAGCCCTTGTTTGAAGTCCATTGAGCATGTTCAAAAATGTCTTTGTGAAAATTTTGACATGAAAGACTTAGGCGATGCAAAAAGAATTCTAGGCATGAATATTATTAGAGACAAAAATAAATCTCGCTAGTTTTAAACCAAAGCCCATACGTCGAAAAACTTTTGAGTAAATTTGCTATGTCCGATGCCAATCTGTGAATGTGCCTCTTGCTTCCCATTTTGTGTTGAGTAAGGATCAGTCCCCAAAGCTGGCCGAAATAAATAATATGAAGAAGGTGCCATATTCGAATGCTATAGGATCAGTCATGTATCTCATGGTTAGCACTAGACGACATTGCATATCAGGTTAGTTGCTTGAGTAGATATATGTCAAATCTGGTATGCCTCATTGGAATGCCTTGAAATGGCTTTTAAGATATTTAAAATCCTCGTGAATGTAGGATTAACCTTCTCTAAGTGTTCGAAGGTGTTAAACTAGTTGGCTATGTAGATTCCAATTATGCAAATGATAGAGATAATAGAAAATCTACTACTTCCTATGTGTTCACTTTGTGTGGCTCTTGCATAAGTTGGAAATCTCAACTACAACCCATTGTTGCTTTATCTACTCTTGAATCTGAGTATGTTGCGCCCTTGAAGCTTTTAAAGAAGCTATTTGGCTTAGGGGCCTTATATCTGAAATTGGTTTTCTTGATAAAAATGTGGTTGTATTTTCGATAGTCAATCGCTATTCAACTTTGCAAAATCCTGTTTTTCATGATAGAACTAAACATATTGATGTCGATTTCATTACATTAGGGATATAGTTGAAAAGTATTGTGAAGTTGGAGAAAATTCCCTCGAAATTTAATCCGGTACGACATGGGTACTAAGTGTTTGCACAAGGAAAAATTTATCTCGTGTCAAAGAATTTTGAACTTTGACATTGGGTAATTATTTTCCCCTTGCTTTGTATGTTGCCTTTGTGGCCTATTAACTTACTTTGTGTTTGTTAGTAGCGTTGTGATTTTTCCTTTGAACTTCGATGACCGTTTGGTAGAGTTCGGTCCTTTGTGGACTTGGCATGCTTGGTGATCTTGCCCGATCTTTGTGATCCGAGTTTACTTTGTGTATTCTCTTCCATTGCTTGTATCCTCTTTGTGATCATACAGTGTAATGGTAATGTTATGGCGATGATGAGTCCTGCGGTTCAGTATTCCTTTCTTGATTGCACTACCTTGGGCCAAAGGTGGAGATTGTTGCTATTTGTTTGGCCCATGAACCGCGTACCATCGATGGAGAGGCCCGGTTCACCTCCTACTTACCCGACCCTCGATTTCTTTCCCCTTTAGTCCGGCGCTTGAAACCCTAGTTTCATCTCCTCCCCTCTCGACGGCGCGCGAAAACCCTAGAAATCTCTCTGTGGTCTGCCCTCTTCTATATATAAAAGGGTTGGTAGTAGCTCGAGTGTGAGGAGATTGAGAGGGACTTTGTGCGATCTCTCCCGTTTCTCGTGAGGCTTTTCTCCGGTCCATTGCTTTGTGCGATCCCCCTTTCTTTGTGAGAGCTCGTGGCTTTGTCCCCTTGTATCCTTGGTGGTGCACTTGAGAAGGATCAATCGAGACCTGATTGAAGGTGCTTCCCAAACGACGACATCGATCCTCAACATTTATATATCTCAAATATTCATGTATTTCTATATTTTAAATTTTAAGTTTGTTTTTATCAAAAGAGAGAGATTGTTAGGATATAATCCATACAATATCTCTTATTTGAGTAATAACAACTGTCATTGTGTACTAATATTTGTTTGAGATGATATAGTACAGGTAAATATAGGTATAAAAAGTGTACAAGGAGAAACAGCGCAAAAGCTAATTTCAGTCTTCTCGCCATCGATAGTAGGCATTGACCATCCATTGTAAGAAGAGCTCATCGATGGTCAATCAAGCACATCGATGATTTTTACTCCAGATACTTTCATATCATCGATAGGCCTCTCAACCATCGATGGGGCCTCGACACTAATAGTTGAGAGCCACCATCGATGGTAAACGAGCCAGATTGTAGTTTTTCAGATTTAATCTCAGTTGTTTATCATTTCTAATATCTCTAATTTTTACCAAATTTAGGATATCTCTTTCCTGACCTATTGGAGACTTCATATCATTGAGAGAGAGGGGGGAGTAGAGTTCTAGGGTTTTGATTTGTGAGAGATCAAGTTGAAGAATTTGACCCCCGAAGCCTCGACAAACTCTCACTCGTCGTGAACAACATCTTCAGAATATTTCAGTGAGGAGAGTTGCCCTTTGTTTGATTTTCTTCATCGTTCTTCATCGAGCTACACTTATATTTTTTGAAGGACAGTTTGTTTAACAAAATGCATGTAAGATCTTTTTTTATTTTCTGAGCTTTAATTGTTCGTGTTGGTTTTGCTTTGAACTTATTTTTACGGCGTACTCAAGCCGGTTGAATTGAGGGTTGGGACTAGCTAGGGCTAGGTGTTACTCATTGTGAAGAGTTAGGTTAGATGACCAGTTTCGGGTAGATTTCATGGTACCGTCTTGTAAGCCTACTGAATTGGGTTTGTGATTTAAGAGAACTTTTTGCATAGTGATGAAGCCCTACGCGAGAAAGAAAAGTGAACGTATGATTGTTATCCGAACTACTATAAAATCTCCTGTGTTCCTGGATGCATTGTTATCCGAAAAATATAAAGATAAATCCAAGAGAAAATATTAAAGAAAGAAAAAAGAGTTTTTCTTTTCCATATGATTTTTTTTTCCATTGATGTAATCATGTAAGCTCTCAGCCACCATATATACAGGTGGAAAAAGTCAAGCATTAATAATACAATTAATACAGACATTACAAATTTTGTTATAAACATACAATAAATATTATGAAATGACATTAAAAGACAAAATTATATGATTCAATAAACGAATAAATTGCTCCATGACAAAATTAATGTGAATAGAAGTAATGAATTAGGAAGAAAATATAATCATACTAAAATCAGTACAAGAAACTCAATCTTTTCTTAAATAATTTCCAACAACTTCAACAACGCCCTACCTTCGTCTAAAGGAACAACATAAAACACCACAAAATTCGAACAAAAACTAAATTTCTACATATACTTTTCCGCCGCAGGGTTATTCGGCAGCCACCTGGCCGGTGGGCCGCGGCATTGGCCCTTTTTTCTTGGTGGAGTTGGACCCTCACTCTGGCCTCTATTGCCGTCTCCTACTCACGGGCCATTTCACTGTTGGTGGAGTTGGTCTTTTTGCTCTTTTATTGACTCTTGGGAGTGAGAAATGCCCACCAACCTATTATTTGATAAATTTAGGATTTTTTAACTTGCGAGTCCCAATGTTTTTCTTTTTCCTTTTTCAAAAATCTCTTCCAAATGTATGGAAACAAACTATCAATCTAATAATATATTTAAAAATGTCAAGACTCGGAGGAGGGTAAATTTAATAATAGATTTGGAGGTGAACATGTTGAGAACCCAAATCGATTTTGTGGTCTGAGAAGTAAAATTTAAGATTTTCAAAAATAAAGTAGGACAAATACATTTCTGAACTCAATCCAACAAAAGGATCCAATCACCACACAATTTTAACAAACACCTAACGGAAACTACATAAAACAACAAAAATACCACAAATTCACTTAAAACCCTAAAATCTAAAATACTACATAAAACAGCATGAACACCACAAATTCGCTAAAACCCTTAAAACCTAAAGATACTTTTCGCCGGTGGGGTAAGTCCCTCCGGGAGCCGTGTAAGTGCCAGCAGGTCCAGTTCCATGAGCATGTTTCGTGAGCGGGACCCGACCAACTCCGTGCCCATGGGCCGCGGTATCGGCCCGATGCTCGGCCTTCTCTTGGTGGAGCTGGGCCTTGGCTTCGGCCTCTCGGGCCTTTTCCTTCTCATCGGCCATCTCCCTCTCTTTGTGGGTGTGGGCCGTGGCCTTCTCGGCTTTCTCTTGAGTCTTGGCTGTGCCCTCTGTGACCTTTTCTTTTGCTGTGCTTGCCATGTCCTTCACTTTCTCCTTTGCTGCGTGCATTTTTGTTGTTGAAGGTGTTTAAGCGATGAGATTTTGTTGGTGATATCGGTAGTATTTTTCTGACAGTGAAGGATGGATTAGGTTTTATATTTGAGTTTAGGGATTGGTTTCGTTGACACGTTAGGTTGCTAGGTGCGGAGCATGCATGTTGAGTTTAGTCTGAGACTGACACGTACGATGTATACTATTCATGGGGTAAACATGGAATATGTCTCGGAGTTAGATATCATAGCGTGCACGGTTCTGACCCTAGATGGAATAAGTAGGGGGGCAGAAGAGTAAATTTGCTCTCCACTTAAAAAGAGTAAGAATTTTCCGCTCGCATACAGAGAGTTCTGATAAAATGTGTACTTCATATCATGCATTAGAGATGTATACTGCTTGAAAATAAATAGCATAAAGATCAATACAAATTTTCATAGAACTGTATATAATGATTCATGATGATACCTAAAAAGTCAAAATAGTTAGCTTAAAATGTTTTGATATGCATTTTAAATTTGAAAATTGACTCCTTATTATGATGATACTAATATTTAATAAGTTGCTACCGTGAAAGAATCCTCCGGTACATTTAGTGGCGGAGACAAGAATCAATGACAAATAGAATATTAATTATTTATTTATTTCATGGAATAGAATTTTTTATATTAGTCCCTTATATCTTCGATTTTAAAATTGGTCCCTCATTCCTTAAAATTTCTATTAGAAACCCCGACCCAATTCCTAAGTTCTTTTGAAATTAGTCTCTCAAACCATTTTAATTGTCATTAGGTCCCACAATCCTTGTGATCATTTAACTTGAAACAACCCAGGAGAATATAAGGACTTAATAGTAATTTCAATTATTTGAGGAACAATTGTGATGAAGATTGAGATTTATATTTCTAACTTTGACATACTCTTGCCAATTGAGCAGCATTTTTATGAATTGAAACTCAAAAATTCGTTTTAAATTTGTGATCACGGAGAATTGAACATGGATTGCTTCAATACCCGGGTATAAAAAAAACTCCTACACTCCACCGCACCTAAAACCCGAAGTTATGATTACTCTAAACTTTACTATTCATGTAGTTTTACTGGTGCAGGTAGACCTTTTGGATAAAATTTCTGACTGATTTACCCTCAAAGATGACACTGTAATTAAGTTACCGACTTAAATCAGATAACTGACACACACAGGTTCCTGTAGAGAGCCCTCTACAATGGCACCAAAGCAGCATGTGACTCAAATTAAAGCCTCTTGCATGCACTCCGCATAGCGAACAACGTGGCAGCTAATTAAGTCTCTCCTTCAACCGTCAATAAATCCCAAGCCACCCCCAACCCCAATCCAAACTACTCCACTCACCAACAACTTCAACAATGCATTCTGCAACGCAAAAGGTAAAGGACATGGCCAGCACGGCCAAGGAGAAGCTCAAGCAGTGCACCTCCAAGGCCGAAGAGAAGGCGGAGGTGACCGCCGCCCATACGAGGCTAGACAAGGAGATCGCCCACGAGCGAGGCACGCACGAGAGGCCGAAGCGAAGGCTGAGCTCCACCGCGAGAAGGCTGAGCACAGGGAGGAGACTGCTGCTGTTCGTGATGTCCACGGCCACGGCATCGCCGGCGGTACTCTCACCGGCCATCGCCAACATCATCAAGTTGGCATTGTTCCGACAGCTGAAAATGAAGTTCCTACTTATCCGACCACCGGTGTGACTTATCCGACTTCCGGGACCGTAGGTTCTGCATATCCAACGACTGGAACCGTCAATCCTTCGTATTCAACAACCGGCACTGTGAATACCACGTATCCAACAACGGGCACTCGTCCGGTTGGAGAGAAGTATCTGTAATATTTGAGTCAACTGAGTCATGCATGACTGGTGTGTTGCTAACCTGATATACATTCAGATCATCAACATATCCAAATCAGTAAGTCAACATATCCAGATCGTCAAGTCTGCAGGTTGCCAACCATGTCTGTAGAGGGACATGCCGGGCTCGGCACCTGTTTACCGTTTACTTATATGTCAGAAGAATATTGTACAGCAGTATCTGTAAATTTACCATGAACGTATGTATAGCAACTATTAGGAACTAAGCATTGTACATAAGTGTTATGTTGTGCGTCTGTTCAAGTTTTGTGATCATTGTCATTGAACAAATAAGTGGCCAAGTTGTTACAATATTTAGACAGATTGCAAGGAAAGGAGAACAGACTGCTTAGTTTAACATATGTAGAATAACACCAATTCAACCTTGCCATTTGAAGTGGCTGAGTCCACAGACCGAAGACTATCTGCGCCATAAAAGCATGGATTCAGCTGCTTTCTCCTTGAGATCATCTGAATCTGATTTAGCGAGTGTTCTTCAAACCCAACGTAACATTCCTTTGTACTCCATACTTGGATGAACATTTCCATTGATTGCGATGGCCTGCTTACGAACTGGAGCAGGCCTGGTGTTGTACTTAACCTCAAACCTGGGTAATGTTCTATGTTCTTGTGACATAGATCTATCTTGTGGCAGGACTTCATCTAAGAATTCGTCGGCGACATCTCCATCTTCGTCAATTCTAAGGCGTCTGCCATACCACCTGAAACCCTGCTTTGTGGTAGAGAAGCAGAGGGAAAATGGTGAGCTTAAGAACTGGCATAGCTATCATAAGGTCATATATCAAGAGTGTCACATAGAATTTGTATTCAGATAAGCTCAAGAGAACTAACATATCTTTTCCAGACCAGATCATGTTAGCTTATGTAATGTATGAAAGACTGTGATAGCACAAGGATACCTCATTGCACTAGTCCTTTCATCTCCCATGTAAAAGTTGGAAGGAAAGAGGGGGATAGTTGCAAAATGGTTATACTATACTAGGAACTAGGGGTGCATTCGGTTCGGATACGGTTCGGATATGACACTTACCATATCCATATCCGCTTTCTAAAAACGGATACGGATACGGATACGGATATTCATCGGTAAGAAAAAAACATAACCATATCCGCACTAAACGAAACGGATACGGTTCGGATATTAGATAAGCGGATCAGGATACAATACGGATATTAATCGGATATTTGGGAAACGGATATGAATCGGATATGACAAAAAATACATATGATTATAATATTTCGCACACTAAATATAACTAAAAACATTCATCTATTAAACATAATCAAGATAAGTTTATTCAACCATATAAAATGTCACCTCATAGATATAAATACTAGTCCTCATGTAATTCTCAAGTTTAATCCAAACAACAAAAAGTGTAAACCGTATCCGAAATCATATCCGGATGAAAACCAAAACCAAACCGTATCCGAAATCATATCCGGATGAAAATCAAACAACAAAAAGTGCGAAACCGTATCGGAAAAGTGCGAAACCGTATCCGGATATCCAACAGATCCGCATTCGATCCAAAACCGTATCCGAAATCATATCCGGATGAAAACCAAAACCAAACCGTATCGAAACCATATCCGACCGTTTCAATTTTTCCCTACCATATCCGCTTTCTAAGCGGATACGGTTCATCGGTCCGGATATATCGGACCGTTTCACCTACTAGGAGCATCACTCACACAGAAAGATGAATAAGTTGAAAATTGTAAGGCTCCATGGCTATCCTACAAAGCTCAGACACAACCTAACACTAGATCCCCAAAAAAAACCCAAAAACAAAAAATATGGAAAATTTGAGCATTTCCATCTCTCAGAAGAAAGAATGATGTAAAAATAATATACCTTTCTAATAAGGGGAAAAGATTGAACCCTAAACCCTACCTGTAACATCCTATAAATGGAAGGAGGTAAATACGACAAGCTCAAATCGATGCAAGTTCAAGCAATCCAAATGCATTGGCTCGGTTCCTTCAAGCAATCTATGCTAGTGCAGAATTTATAAATGAGAGACCTTATAATTGGCAGACCGAATATAGGAGAACAAAGCGTACAAGATCCTCGAAGAAACGAAAATTCAATCTCACGTTCCTTTGATTTAAGTGTCAAAAGTATCCCTGCTAGTGATGATGAAGAAATGAAACTTCAGCTAGTGATGATAAACAAAAGAAGCTTCAGCTAGTGATGATAAACAAAAGAAGCTTCAGGTCACCGTTCACTATCTGCAACCTGAGCATCCTGCTCGATGATATAAGAGCAAGCAATGCAAATCTTTTATTTCTCAAAAACAAACTAGAATATGCACTTGAAAGTTCCTTGGCGTACCAGCAAAGATACAAATTCAGTTACTAAACGTAACCCTACTGTCAAGTATTCGAAGCATGTATCTCAATCTTAATCCCATTTTAACAAACAGAACCAAAGAAAACAGAGCCACAGACGAAGATCTTTAAATTCCTATCTTCAAAAAAAACTGATCGCTCAATAATTTTGCAATCTTCTCCAGACCCATATTCGGTCTAGTACACTTCCTGTATTGGCTTCTCGTTAGACCTGCGCTCAGCTTAGCACGACCCTTACTGTACTTAAGTCAAAGGAATATCTTTAGCCACTTATATGAGTAGCTTTACTTGAAGAAACCCAACTCAGAAGAATCTATTCAGGTGGCTATATTCAGGAAAAGAAAGACTCTCTATGGAGTCAAAGAGTACAGATAAACTTGAAATGAGTACCATGATGAGCATAGCAATAACTTGAAACCCCAGTCTAACTAAGTCTTTTAAGTTTGACCATAAAGATGACATTGTTTAGGAGCAAACTTTCATAGAAAGCAGCTTAAAATTTTTGCCAAAACTTCCCACAAAGAGCAACTATGAAATATCAAGAATTTCTAGACTACAACGAGTACACAGATTGAAATCAATGCTTAAAATTGCATTTATCCACGAGGCATGATGTAAGAAAGAGACTAACTTAAAAAGATCACAAATACTCGATGTACCCTGGCTTCTGACTAGATCAACCTATGCACAAGGAAACAAACATATATCTTGTGGGAAATTTCAGTTAATGCAGCAATGGTTGTTAAATTTTGATACTTATCAATTAACAGTTATGGATCTAATATATTTCTTCATGACATTTAACTTTTTGTTTTTACGTATGGGACCAGAGAACGGAAGCAATGGAAGTGGCATTGAAATGTGATTATAATTATATATCTCTTTCCGTGTTCCATGATGATGATAAAAGACGTGAAAGCAAAGAAAGAAGTACAACAACACCGAAAGAAACAATCATTAGCAAGAAGGTAACTTCTGTGTTTGACTATATCCACCATGCTTTGTTGCTGAAAGCCCTGATAAGCTGCCTTAAATAACTGAAGGAAATGACAGAAATTTAATACATAACATACACTTATGAAATATATGGCTTTAAAAAAATTCACCTAAGCATTGGCATCAATGACAAGGGTTGCATTTTCAGACCTCACACCTTCCTGAAGGCATCAGGTGTGAAGTTTTTGGCAAATCCTGATCATCAAGCTATGGGTTGAGTCAATTCTTTGTAAGGTTTTGGTTTGGATAGCCATCAGCTTACACGGTTAACAGTCTCTTTCAAGGCCAGGTGTATAGGGCAGTAGCCCATACTCAAATGGATGGTTCATCTGGTAAGGATTGGCACTTCTTTTCCGTATTTGCATAAGGCATGACATGAAACAATGGGATAACCTCTAACAAAAACAGTATAATAATAGAATGTGAGATTATGACATCTTTAGGGCTCAAGTACAGAATACTTTGAGCAGTTTACAAGTTTAACAGAGTCACAGGACTACATAACAAATCTACCTTGTCATTTACTAAATAGGTCGATCAAGCTTCAAAATCACTAGTCAAAATGATAACTTCTACCGCGAATGGGGAGTATTGAAGGTAAGTTATACTGACCCTAGATACCAAGTGGTGTACACAATTAAAAGGAAATTTCCTGCAGTGTTTGGGTTAGGTCCAGTTCTCGTCAGGTTGCGTTTGGATGACGATTTCAATATCAACATTCTATCCATCATAAGTGGGGGATAAGATTGGGTTAGATCATAGTAAGAATCGATCTTGTGACTATTACTTCCATTCGAAACAAGGATCAACTTGGATACAGATAAAATTCCAAATTGTCCGCATCAATAGTTACAAGCAATTCGAAGACAGATTGTGGTTGGCCAAAGAAATCCCAGCTTTCCGCTTAAAATTTCAGCTCTATGATCAATCAATTTCATGAATTAAATCAACATGAGAAAAGAAAATGAATTGGACAAACAAGAGCACCTCAGGAGTGTTCTAGAGTGCGCCTTAAGCTTAAAACTCTAGCTCGACAGTCAGCCAATCTCCAAATATCCAAACAGATAAGGAAAATGAGACAAAGACAACATAGGGCAAAAAAGGTGACTATTGAGTTAAGTAGGGATTCGAATGCAATGATGCAACATACTATCATTTTATTTCTTTTATTCCATCAGTACACAGGAGGTGTCAAATGCATATTTATATGACACTCTTAAGATGGCTTAATACTTAAGTGATTGCTAACAACATTAGTTCACCCTTACAGGTTACCTAGATGATTAACCTTCATTCTGATTAATCCATGGGGAATGACGATCTTAGAATTCATCTGGAGAAAATAGAAATTTCAACAAAAATCTATCAAAGATGATTAAACTGAGCACTAAAACTTTGTTTAAATGCATCACGAACTTGCCTGAATTCATAATGTAGCTCTATATCTTTTCTCTATAATGTGCAGATAGCTTCTACCTTTAAAATCCTATGACTTAATAGGTAGGTTTTTTCATGAGAAATTTGTTGTTAATAGTCAATACCCGTGAAATTTAAGGGAAAACTCTTTCGGATAGTCATAATCCTGGCAAGGCATTGTGGATCAACATATCTATTAAAAGTCCCTTTCAAAGTATCAAAGATCTAAAAGTCTTATCAATGCACAAGGCACAATGCAAGGCACAAAGTTTCTTATGCGCGCATGCGCATACGCAAGGAGCAACAAGATGTGCCCGCCTGAGTGAAGCAAGGCACACACCGCACACATAATTTTTCAAGATAGATAATCAAACACGAAAGAACATGTTTATGTACTTTTCACATAAAAAATTAATGTCAAGATAAATAATATGTTACCAAATCAAAAAATAGTGTCTTAATTTCTAATGCTAACACATCAAACATAGTAGCAAAGTTCATAATTTTCTAAATTGAAAGTTAACTCAAGACTAATATCAAATAGTATACAAGGACTCCTTAGGATCCTCAATCAGGCCACTAAAATGTCCATTGAGTTTATTTTGCTTTCTTGGGATAGGGGTCGTTGGGTATAAAAACCCAATTGAAATATTAAAGAACAAAATGTACAAGGCTATGCCTTACATACGCTATGCGCCTATGTTACCTAGGAACTTCTAATCTGAAGCTATATCCGTACCCGACACGTACCCGTACCCAAACTCCTTAGACACTCCTTGCATATATGCCTACATTTATTCGAGCATGTACTCCATTATACAATACATGTTTTAATTTAGAACATCTGTCATACATTTTTTGGACATATATTCTACACTTCACATCCACTTCTTAAAACTCGTTGGACATAGGTCAGCTTCTGAATTATGATTTTGCAAGTCGTTTGGATGTCTAGTTCAAAAACTAGTGATTTTCCAATTTATAATCCACATAATAAAAGAAACACAAATTTGTTATAGGAATTTTAATAATTATCCTTTTTCTCATATAAATTACTGATTCCAATATATAATATGTGTATGTGAATATTTATATAGCCGTGTCCCCATACCCTACCTTTTATAAATTTGTAGGGTCCCATGCCCGTACCATACACTGCACCGTGATCCACACCGGTACCCATGCAACATAGCTATGCGCAAAGCACAGGGTGCTTGCGAGGAGCAAAAGGCGTTGTCACATCAGATGTGGGGCGCTTCGCCACCGCCCCGCATCACAGGGCGCATAAGGCGCAGTGAATCGCGCACCTTTGATGGCACTGGTTGTGCTCACAGTTGAGGATTATAACTTTACTCTAACATGCCAGCAGGTTAATCACCATTTTCATGGGCTGAAACCCGAACTCATGCAGTGATATATGTTTTATTCAATCCACTTCAAATTCAAGGGTCGGTGGAGTTTGAACCTGGGTTACTCATATGACATGTTAAAAGTCTCATCCACAGTCTGTACCAAAACTCTAAAATTGTGATCAGGGTTGAGGATCAAAATTTTACACTCTAAAAATATCAAAAAAAGGTGAGCATAGATATAATGAAGATATTGATATAGATCAGTGGCAATATACTAAGAAATAGTATAAAAACGAGCGATTCTCTAAAGCATTATTCCTAGTGAGGCTAAATGAGAACTGATTGAAATAGTTAGGCATATGTAATGGAGTTCAAATGTGCCAGCTAGGAGAAGTGACAGGAAAGCAACAAACAAAGTGGAAAAATAAAATAAAATAAAGACACAGCAACATCTGTCTGAAAAGTAGGCAACAAATGAAAGGGAAGCAACTTCAGAAGAGAGATACAAGAGAAAATATCTTCATATCTCAAGAAAACACTTTCCCAAAGATGATAGAAAACAATCCCGCAGATCAATCTCACATTACAAAGACCATGTTCAAAACGGCTGAAAAGTGCGATCAACCTGCCGTGCATTTTCGAGTATAAAATTATAACCCTCAATCCTGATCACAACTTTAGATTTTGGTGCTTCGGAGGGTGATAAACAACCCGTTATCGAAAAACCAATCGCAGACTCTCGCCTGAATTCGCAATGCAATTCCACTGTCTTTTCACTACAAAGCACAGATAGCTTCTACCTTTAAAATCCGCAAATGTTTTCAAGAGAAATTTAAGAACTTCAGGATAGCATTTCAAGGACGATCCACAAAGCGAAGTTCACTTATAATTCCAAATTGGGATCTCATGTTAAAGCTCAAATGCACCAATCATATATTCACTCTACTAATTTTTCAGCGATTAAATAATAACCAAAAAAAAACGCAATCTTGAAAAATGCTAGGGTTTCCAAAACTAGCTCAGAGCAAAACCTAACTAAAGAAGTGAACAAAGCACCTGAACTCCGCCTTCGCCGAGATTGCAGGGAACGATGACGGGCCCGGCGACGGGCTTCTCGCCGGCGGCGGCGGCGGCGGCGTGGGGGACCGGGGCGCTGACCCCTCGGGTGGGGCGACGTGGAGCGCTGTCGGCCGTCCGATCATCGTCCTCCTCATCGCCGCCGTGGGGCTCGCCCCTTAAGAATCCGAGAATGGATCCGATCCTTCGCAGGATTCCCATTGGATTTTTGTGAAGATCTAGAGAGAGTGCGGATTTTGTTTGGAGAAAGAGGGGTTTATTGGTAAGTGGGACCCACTCAAGGATTTACGATGGATTTCTTTTTGACCTTTTTGGACTTCTCATTGTCCTCCACCCCGCTTTCAAGGGGGAGTTGCCATCAATTTCGTAAAACCGTTCTCTGGGCGTTTCTCAGATTAACCCCCTTCACTTTTAAAATTCAAAACCCCCTTAGGCTTCGTTTGGCAATGGGTTAATAGAGGGGTTAAGAGGGTTTAACCCCTCATTAACCCTCCAAACAACAAAAATATTCAATGGGTTTGTAAACCCTCACGTGATGATGAGAGCCCTATTTAACCCGTCCTTTCACGGGTTAACTAATCCGCGAGACGGGGCGGACTAACTTTAGTCCGCCTTCTCATGCAAGGGCAGTGGGTGTCATTTGATGAAAAAAAATTATTAACAAAACATAGTGATGACAGGAAGAGATACCTCGGTGGAGGAAAAATTATGTCAAAAGGTATTTTGGATGCAGGGAAAAACACATGGTGGAGAGAAATTTATTTGTTGCTTTATTTGTCTTCATCCCAAAGGAAGTCATTAATAAAGATACTTCCAAGTTATGTTCTTAGTTTCATCCTCTTCTACTTAGAAAATATGTGAATGAGTATAATTAACATATGCTATATATTTGTCAAAATATATGGAACTATTTCAACTTTAGAATTATAGATTCAATGTTAGTATTATTTTAAAATATTTAGAATAGTTTCGATTTTAGATTATTGAATTTTACTAGCCTTCTCAACAATCATTTATTTAAATAATACAAAATGAGAACATTTTCATGATTTAGATGAATGTAAATTCTAGTTGAAGTTACCTTAATATAATAATTATTAAAAGATCCTTATTTTCAATAAGGCTAAAGTTGGTATTTTGAAACTATTAGGCGGGATTAACCTCCTTAAACCTTTTTGTTTTGCCAAACACAAAAACTAACCCTTCATGTTAACTATCTAATCCAAACGGAATTAAGTTATTTTAACCCCTCATGATGGATTAACTAAGTTAATCATTCTCCTTAACCCTTCTCTCTTAAACCCTTGCCAAACGGCACCTTAAGTTCTGGGGTTTGTATAAAACCTCGCCTTGGACTTTCAATGTTTTTAATTTTTATTGGCAAAAATGTCTCCCTGCATAATATTATCCACCAGTGTGAAAATAGTGGTTAACGTCATTAGGGGCCTTTTTGAAAAATATTAAAAGTTGGAGGGAGTTTTCTGAGAACCCCTAAATTTAAGGGGGGTTTGATATTTTGGAGAATTATTTGATAGTTGTCTTACATTAAAGGGGTTTTCTAAATTTTAGCCCATTATTTCCTCTTGTGGATTTTTCAGAGATTCTCATGTACAACTTTCGATTTTTAATCAAACAGAACGAAAAGAAATGATTTTGGAAATTTGGATACTTATGAATTTGTTTTTTTTTTAAAAAAACCAAATACTGGTCGTTTTTTGGGTTTGAAACTCAAGTTTGGGTTAATTCTTGATCAACCAGATTTTGGGTCGGATCCGAATAGTAAACAATTAAGTTAGAATTGGATTGCATTTGGATCTTGTACTGAATGTAAACTTATGAAAGTCAAACTAAAGTTATACATGTAGTTATCGAGTTTATAATTAGGGTCCCTCATAATTATGAGGATCAATCTAAAGTTTAGGTGGATATTTGAATGTCGAATAACTTCGTCATAAAAATAGCTATAAAGTTGACAAGAGGGTTATATATAATCATTAGACTAACTGTGAGACAGATGAAGTGTTTTATGATAATCATTGATATTCATTGAAATCCTAAGAAAATGACATGTATCGCCTTGTCTTATAGTTGGTCTCATGAATTTTCAATAGTGATCCTATCAGTACTACTCCTATAAGAGTGAGATGATCTACACCATAAATAGAAAATTTATAATTCCTAAACTAACCCTCTAATCACTCGTGAATAATATAGATCACCCTTTCTAGAGTATTTATTAGTAGAGTGCTTTTTGGATCCATAATTCATGAGTAAGGATTCATTAGAACACCTCATAGAAAAGAGGATCAATCTAAATTATATATGGATATTTGAATGTCGAGTAATTTAGTGTCATAAAAATAGCTATAAAGTTGTCAATAAGACAAGAGGGTTATATATAATCATTAGACTAACTGTGAGACAGATGAAGTGTTTTATGATAATCATTGATATTCATTGAAATCCAAGAAAATGACATGTATCTTGTCTTATAGTTGGTCTCATGAATTTTCAATAGTGATCCTATCAGTACTACTCCTATAAGAGTGAGATGATCTACACCATAAATAGAAAATTTATAATTCCTAAACTAACCATCTAATCACTCGTGAATGATATAGATCACCCTTTTCTATAGTATTCATTAGTAGAGTGCTTCTTTTTGGACCCAAAATTCATGTGTAAGGATTCTATCAGAACACCCCATAGAAGGGGTGATCTATATCATTCTGAGTTATTAGAGGGTTAAATCTTCTATTTATGGTGTAGACCATCCCACTCTTATAGGAGTGGTTCTGGTAGGATCGCTACTGAAAATTTATGGGACCAACCATAAGACAATGTGGCAAATGTCATTTTATTAGAATTCAACGAATATCAATGACTATCATAAAGACACATCATATGTCTCATAGTTGGTCTCATGATTATATATGACCCTCTTTGTCTTTTAGTGACAACTTTATAGCTATTTTTATGACTTGAAATTACTCGAAATTCAAATATCCACCTATACTTTAGATTGATCCCTCATCTACAAATAGCTAAATTCACATACTATAGAAGATGTCTCTACAAATAAAACTATTGATAATAGTGTATGAATTCCAGAAATTGCCGATGGGCTGATATATTTACAGCAGGGCATCAGATAGCATGAACTCTCTGTGTTTATACCTGAACTAGGGCATAATACAAAATCATATCATCTATACATTAACACTATATCATTTGTATACAAAACTATTATTTCTTGTTACCACACTTTTCCGCAGTAATGGTTTTATACACTCTGTGCATTGCTTGCTGCTTTGACATCACCAGACTATGTTGCAATGTACTGGTAGAAAAATCATAGGGCCAAGCTTTCCAACTTCTTCTTGAGTATTGGAGAATTACCAACCAAGCTCTATAATTTGTTGGAACTTTTTGCTTCCACCCTGACTTGATTTATTCTATTTCTCAACCTTCGTCGGTGATCATGAATTTTCAATAGCCCGTGCCCAAGAACAACGGCGGAGTATATACCATGTGTGATCATAGGTGCAAGAATATTATCGGTCTGCAATCATTTCAAAATTTAATGTCATAAGAATATGTGGTTGCAATCAGTTGAAAATGCAATGTTATAAGAATAGTATCCATCTACAATCGTTTGAAAGTGTAATGTTGTGGGAGTATATTTGTCTGCAATAGCTTGAAAATGTCATTTAAAAACAACTTTTTTTAGCGGTTAATGAGTGTGGAGTTTGTCATGGAAAAACACCCAAAAAACAAATTTGGTGATGCAAATTACCTGAATCCACTCATAGCCAAGGTACAGAGCCAACAGTCCTTCTAGAAGTGGAGAATATATCTTCCTCATTTGCCTTCTTTCATACCAAGCTGCATAACATAATCCAAAGTCAGACATCTAGTACACTAACTTGTGACAGATGCATCAAGGTCTAAAATACTATCTACAGAGTCCAGACAGCATTATCTTTTGACAATGTAATACAGAGTAAGAGGCAGCAGCAGTGTGCAGCTATTGCCATCTTAGCTTCAAACTGAGCATGCTAAATTCAGACTAATAAGCAATCCCGCAACGGTTCGCGTGATTTGTTCCCATCTTTAATTTCTAGCTGGTTGAACTTTAATTACTCCAACAGGTTACTCAAAAACAAATAAATAAATAAATAAACTTTAGTTCAACAGAAATGTTGCTTTGAAAGTGGCTACTCAGCTTCTGCCCCAAATTTTCAGGTCAGTAAAGACCCAAAAAGCAATCACAGAAGACATGGATTTTTACGTGGTCCAGAAAGATGCCTACGACCACGGCTGCACTAGAGTTTCTTTTCTTTCTATCTGACAAAGTTAAATTTACAAGGGAAAGTGACCATGTATACAGATATAGAGACTAGGGCTACAGGCTACGTGTATAATTACAGATTTACCCTTCTACATAACATATAAATTTTCATATCCATGACTCAGGGGGTTAGCCTGCACAATACAATCAGATGCCACAACTCCAAAAAGTAACATAAACCGGTGAGCTGTTGAAACGGTCTGATGGATAACTAGCTCATATTGTACAAGAGTATATCCATCCAATGACTAAATACACACAAAAAACAGTGACTATTCAAGGCTGCAATTTTACAACACACTAGTATAGTGCACGTGCGTTGCACGTGGGCGTATTGTTTATGTTCTAAATATTTTATGCAATTTGTTATATAATTTATAGAAAAGTTTTATTTTGAATGTAATTATAGCAACAATTTAGGACTTACTTGTAATTTTCTCACCATTTTTAATGAAATTTTTAAATCATATATTACTTACAATCTTTTGAGGTTTAATTTTTGAACCTTATGTTTTTATGGAATTTTTAAATCATATGTTACTTACAATCTTTTGAGGTTTAATTTTTGAACCTTATGGAGGTTAATCTGTAAATATTATGAAGGTCTATGGTTCTTCCTATAAATATATGAAATTTCAGTGTTCTTTATGCAAAATTATGAAGATCCAGGTTCATTGTGGAATTTTTAAGGGTTTATTCTGTGAAAATTGGCAAATCATGGAATATCAAAAGACACAATTTTATTTTTGTAATTAAAATCTAAAAAGACAGTTCAATTTACTTTATACTTTAAGATAGTGAATTGAATTTTACAACTGATTACATGTGTAACATGGAAATATAATTTTAAGATTAGGAAGGTTAAATAAAGTATTTATTGTAAAATAAAAATTTACCAAAAGACAAAAATTTCAAGTTTGTTTTCACATTTATGTGATAGTGTGTTATGTTATTCAGGTGGTTTGTGTCATCCTGCTTGGGCATCATAGCGCCATACTCTGGACCTTTCCAAAAGCCTTTATCGATTCCCGGCTTTTGTTTAGTGGCGAGTAGGGGCGGATGCCAGTGTCATCTTCAAAGAACCTAGCTAGAAGCGACCTTTCCAAATCTACCTACTTCGAATAGATCGGCGGTTTTCATGAACCATTCAAAGGCAACTCCCTTGAGAGTGCGATAAATAAACTGACTCAAAATAGCATCGTTGAAATCACATCTCGAGTCGTGACTTGAAGTAGTAAACATCTGATTCGTGAACTGCCATCGAGGCTTGCGAGGGGCTTTAAACTTTGGAGGGTAGGCGCGCATCCCACTCTGAGGATATGGCCTCACAACCCCTCGTCCTGGAGCTCACTCCTATTAGCGATAGCGTTAAGGCGAGCCGAATTCATCCATTTTGGTGATTGAAGATTTGATTAGTTCTCGGTCCCTTTCTCTCCTTGGATGAAGAATCTATATGGTGAGTTTCTTGATGGAGGTTTCACCCATCTTTCACT